>DWPT01002814.1:0-15478 GCA_018251895.1 Agathymus mariae mariae | reverse complement strand
ATTTTTTATGTATATATAAATATAAAATAGAGGCGTCTTGCCATGGACATGTTACCCAACAATATTGTCAGAATTATCTCTAGTGAGTGTCAATAAATAAATGACAATTTAATGCGTCCTTCTATTATATAAGAAGACTTAAAAATATATTTAAGCTTTGACTTAAAATAACCTTTATTACTAACATGATCAGCAAATAAATGGCTGATTTGATATGTGACCGAAAAAGAAATTTCTTGGTCTACAGATAAAAAAAATTATATTAACCGCTTGTTGAATTATCGAAGCTATATGAAAGCGACAAAGGTTTTCTGCAAACAACTCGGCTTAAGCTTGACTTATACGAAGCGTATTTCCGCTGATAAATTAAAAAGTACAAGTACTACCAGATATTGACAAAAAAAATCTGGAGATAGCATCCAGCATAACTATAATTATAATGTATATTTATCACGGAAAAGTCTATATAGCGAGATAACGCCGCCGTTACATATAAAGATTGAATACTTTTGGACATCCCGGAAGACACTCAAGGTCAATTAGTATGCTGTTTGTTAAGAACATCAATTAGTCTTCAAGTGTTAATGGCACACCCTAAAAAAAAACAAAGAACTAAAAACCCAACGGCGTTATCCGATAGCGAACGTCGGATGCAGAAAGACATAGTGACTGAAGAGACCGATGAGAATTTAATATTTACGGCAATCGTTTAATTACTCTTTATGGTTCCGCAGCATAGATATTTCACAGCCAAACTGCGCGTATCAATCATTAAAGACCGAATGTAATTACGTCAAGCGGTTAGGAGTTTGTTGGCGGTTCACAACGTAACAATGTGGCTTAACCACCTATGGCACGATGCGACTACTTAACTATTAAAACACATTTCGTAGTTACCACAACTTCACTGTGGGTATCAGTCGCTGTGTCCCGTAGTAGAAGGCTGTGGGTTCTTTCCTGCATGCACTTCTGATTTATCCATTCTACAGAAGAATATGAAGGTACCAGATGCAGACTGTGAGAGTAACATCACAGCCAAGTTTCTCCGTGGCCACATCGTCAGAGACACCCCGATGTGGAAGTTACGCGTGGCCAACTAAATTGCCGGCTATAAAAATAAAGTTCAAAACTGGTGTGATTTATACCCGTTGTATAAATCCCAGTGGTCCGAGTTAAATCTGAGACGAAGCCGCATATTTAACAACAACAATTAATTGAAAACAACAACAATAAACAAAATGTAACAGTTTCGCATTAAGCAATAGATTTCAATTAATTTTATAAATCTCGTAGCAAGTTGTAGTTAACAGATTACCTTACTTACAACTTCAACACAAATGAGTCAAACTCAATAATCGTGGGTACCCGTTACGGTTAAAATTAATTAGCTTCTTGATCATATGAAACAAACAACCTACTTCTGATGGTTTGTTGCTTTAAATATTTATGATAATGTATAGGATAACAGGATATATGTTATTATAAAGAAACAGTGGGATTTTTGTGTCCTTGTATGTAATCTGAGGGCAATCTTCGAAAACATGGGCACCTACTTGAAAAATTCTTTCACCCATTGAAAGGAGCTTTATTCCGGACGGACTTAGGCTATAGTATATCACAAACACAGACACATACACATTAAGATACTCTGTTCGTGAAACGATTTCGTTTTTGCTATAATTTTGTCTAGTAGTGACTGACGCGCTTTTGTGTCATCAATAAAATTATTTTCAAAACGGACCGTTACGCAGTACTCAATCGATTTTCGAATTTATTGTCGAATGAAATTGTTGAATTGTGATCACATTAAAGAATACTAGTTATTCTATATAAAAAGACAGAAAATTGCCGACGTGTTTTCGGCCGAAACGAAAGTAGGATATCCACTCTTTACGTCTCTCCGACATATTGTTGTATGTTGATCCATGACTGAGATAGCTCTCATTAAGTAAAGAACCCTATCATCATATACGCGTAACGTCAAACTAAGATTCCCTGTGTTGCGGGTGGCATGGACACACAATTAGACATCACATACACCCATGACCAGAGAACAAAGAATTATCTCTCCCAAAATGTCTGTCCGATCCTGTAATATATGACCAACCTGAGATACTTTTCGCAGCAGACAG
The DNA here is from genome assembly GCA_018251895.1 of Agathymus mariae mariae. Taxonomy (NCBI): domain Eukaryota; kingdom Metazoa; phylum Arthropoda; class Insecta; order Lepidoptera; family Hesperiidae; genus Agathymus; species Agathymus mariae. Next base: position 13,346 of record DWPT01002814.1, on the reverse strand, counting down.
ACTCTACTAACTGAGTTACAAGATCGCCAAGTAACCAATAGCAGTCGTCCACATCCGTTGCTCAGCAGGATGCACCACGAACAGGCGTGGTAAGCTTGGACTCTATGGATGGAGTATGGATAGATCCCCTTACATCCCATAGCTAATGTTGATCCTAATTTTTCCTTAATCAATTCCCAAAAACTGACTAGTTTCGGGTACCTAAAAAGACGCACAAGTAACATTATTATTTGGTAAAATTATTTATTTTTAAGTCCTATTTTTTGAGATCGGTCATCTGTTTCCCAGGATGTAAAAGGATCATTTAAGGGACACTTACACACGTTCACTGGTTTTTTGTAATTGCTCCATATGAATACAATTGTAAGTAGTACTTTGGTATACACAAATAGTTCTGCAACGCGATTCCTTTGAGGGATTTACTTTTTACTACCCTCGTATGTTTATATACTTGTGAGTAATCACAAAAACCTAAAACTCCCAGTATAACCATTTCTACTTTATATACCATAAAAATATATCATATCGTATACTGTATTAATATTAAAGATCTACCACATTACGAGATATGATTATGAGTTACATATAAACAAATATTACGAAAACCAAAACCCTAGTATATTTCATACACAACAATTAACAAAATGTGATCGCGCATCGTTGTATGTTCACAAAATAGAACAATGGCCGTAAGTATATCAGGTCTGTGCAGACACTCTACATAGAGGCGGGAGAGCAGGGTAGAGCAAACGCCGGGCGCCACCGCGACGCTCGTTGATTACACTCGCAGCCGTTATTAGCGGCAACAAGTGACACATCAATGCTCTACGTAGCGTATTCTTCCTCTCATAGCGACACCTCTTGATTAAAGTATAAATAAATTGAATTTTTTACACAAAAATCTTAACCTATTTCTTAGATAAAAGTACCGTGAGTTGTGACTGGTACAATATTATTACAGTTTTGAATGTGCGATTATAGACTGTGTAAAAATTAATGGAAATGAATAAGAATGAATGAATAAGATTAACCCTATAGTATTACTTGCGTGTCTATCTTTTTGTTGATATCAATTTTATTAATAGCATATCATAACCTACTGTATGAAAAAAAGGTATATAAGATGAACTTTTGATTAATCAAATTCGAAACTATAATAATTTGTGATAAAAACTCAAATGAAGTAAAAACGAATAAAGCAAAAACAATTCGTTTTGAAATCATACAAATAAATTCCATTGCGTATGGAACTTTGGAACAACTTAAAATTATTTTCAGGATTCGAACCCTGGCCTCTATATAGGAGACCGACGTTCACACTCAACAAAACTATCACTGATATAACAGCTAGCTTTTTATATGAAAATAATTGAATGCAACTAGTAATTTTAATATTAACAAATATAAACACATGAATGTTTATATATATAAACACGTGAATGTTTCATGATAAATGAATGTATGTATGAATAATGAAAGTTATACGTTAAACTCCAATGTATAAATTTTCCACATCGCTTCAGCAATACGTGAAGGAGGTGACGTTGAGTGTAACGAGCGCCGTCCGACCGCCGGCCGGCGCGGCGGCGCGGCGGCGCCTCCCGTCCTACTCTGTCCATTTCTATCCACGGAAATATTACGCTTACTTTATAACCTAACCATGTCGTTATATGTATCTCATGTATTTAATGTATATAATATACATGATCGGCAGTTGTAACACTGGACATTCGTGACACCAGCGATAATACCGAAGAGTATTATTCATTATCATATCAGAGAGAATTATTCATTTATTAATTACAACCCATAACCATCTATTTATTTGACTATTCCGCTAAACTCGGATCTTTACTTACTGAGTCGTTAAGACCACAGCCCGCAATACTAACCAAGTTTGGATTGGCAGACTTATGAATGAAGGGCGTACTCCGCTGCGGTGATCAAATGCCGATATGCTGACTTTACACACCATTTAGAACGTTATGACGAACTCTTAGGCATACCGGTTACCTCATGATGTTGTTCATCAATGAAGCATATAATTTGTTTTCTTAATAGACATTTGCCCAGGGTTTTGAACTAGTCTCCCGTGCAAGAAACCGACGTTTGAACATGTAAGGTACAACGGTGGTACTGTTTGACACATCGCTATCAAACCTATTGGCGTTTCTGGCCAATAGGACAACGAGGCACATATTTTCTGACTTTACGACAATGCAAAGAAAACATATATTTCGATTTTCAATTTCGAAAGATATTTCGAGGTGGATTTTCATAAGAAAATGGTAGCTACACGGACAGGTGGAGAATCCTATCACATTGGCTAATACTGGGTACAGCGACCTCCAACAATTGGAATTTGTAGTTAATATTTTTATTGTAACATTAGACAGACGAGCAGATGGGGTACATAAGTGGTCATCACTCTCCTTGTACTTCAGCCACACGGTGTCAAGGTTTCAACGGAAAATAGGTGTTATTTTTATTTCAGGTTGATATTTTAAATAGCCCGAGTCGTATGTCGTCAAATTAAAAAAATATCGTTGTACCGGTGGTACTCAGGCCACGGGAGGAACACTCAACGCTAAAAGAGATAGAAGTGCGAAAGTTCCACCCTCGACAGTCCATACGTAGGAAATGAAAGGAAAGACTGGCCAAACGCAAGGCCGGCTTCTGGACGGTGGAGGCTGTCGTCCGGACCTAGAGGGCTGGATGGACATACGACATGGATCACTGACCTTCTGGCTTGTACAAGTGCTCCCCGAACATGGATGCTTCGGAAAGTACCTGTGCCGAATAGCCGGAAGAGAACCGACCAACCAATACAACGAGGACACGGCGCAGCACACTTTGAAGGTGTGCCCAGCGTGGGACAGTCAGCGCGGCAAACTGAACTCATCACTGCAATGGGGACGACCTCTCGCTCGTGGCTTTGGTGAAAGCTATGGTGGAGAGCGAGACAGAGTGGAAACTCGGCGTACCCTTCTACGAAGAAGTCATGTCGCAGAAGGAGGCTGCGGAAAGAGAGAAAAGGAGAAAAGGCTTCTGACCTCCAAATCCGCAGCCGGGAAACCGGGCGTTGGAGAAGAGGCACCCACGGCCATCTCCAACCCCCACAGCAGAGGTTATGGTGTAGGATGCGGGATGATAAGGGGGGTGTTTTGCGCCAAACCAACAAGCGTCGAGGTGATGCGCGCGGTGTTCCCGCGTACACCTCCATGACGGAGGCATAATGCAGCTCCAGGGTCATCCCGAACTGAGACGGACTCTGTAGAAGAGCCGACGACGTTGGGACCGCGGAAGATTGCGAGATCGTACTCACAGTCCCGACAAGCTGCGTTCAGAGGAACACCGAGGGGTTTAAGCCGATACGATCTCAGTCGCCCCCGCAGTGGAGAGGAACCCATGAGGGTTTGATGTAATATTTAAAAAAACAAGTTTATATCAATGTACCAACAAGAATCGAATATTTTGGTCGGTCAACGCTGTGTCATCCGAAGTATAGACACGTATATTAATCATTAAATCCATCCATTAATCCATTAAAAATAATGTTAGAACTTCTCAATCTCATATTTAAATAACAAAACAATTACATGTATATATCCGTTTATAACGAATGATTTCACAATTTTTACGGATATAAAACTGGCGCTCAAACGTGGGACGGTATGACGCAATTGCATCTCGGCTTTTAGCGGCTCCATGACGTCACAGATTCAAGTGGCTATGGGCGTCATATCGCGGACCGGTGAAAACACCGATATGGGAATCAGTTTCACATTAGCGTCCTCCCCCATTGACGTACGTTTATTGGTTTGTTGCATTGCCTAGCCTTAACGATGATTGAGGGAAAATGTACAGAATAAAAGGATATATGAAAATATATTTCCATAAAAGTAACTTAACGTAGTATAACGTTGATGAGTATTAAAGAAGGGATTTCATAAATCCACCGGCAAATAGCAACTTATATAAAGTATCCACTGAAGTAAAAAGCTGGAAAATTTGGTATAAACTCCCCTCAGTACAACCTCTATGAAGTGGAGATATTAGAATTAAATTCAATGTACACTTCTCATGTTATTAAATATGAAATGAATTATGAGCTTATATAAACAATGTTAAGGATACTGTTATTATAACCAACCCCATACTGACTATTATATTTTTTTATGTAACTTGTCGAGAATCGAGCAGACGAGCCACCTGATGGTGAGTAATCGCCGTCACACATGGACTTCGGTAACACCAAATATGTCATGGAAGGCTCAGCGTTTCGTTTAGTGTTACATTTACATGAATTTCAGTAAAAACTTAGACAAAAATATTTTGTTGTGTTAACCATGAAAACATTCAATAAAATTTAATTTTGGTTTGAAATTTACAACTTTGGATGTCATACCAATACAGAACTTTGTGGCTAACATTCGTAGAGTCTACTCACCCTGATGATGCTCCGTGTCGTAGCGAAACACGCGTTGTTGACTATATACTTTTATTTATCATAAATGTATGTTTTCCTTTGTGGGAGGGTGGGAGTAAATTAATACTAATTCAATACCAATACCTATTCTATTCTATACTAATCTATATAAAATTGAACAGGGCCGAATTCGTACAATAAATATTTTTTATAAATCAATATTTAGGTGTAGGTACGCATTGTTATCGATACAAAGTAAAAACATTTTTTGAAATTTCTCTCTGTTTGTCTAAGCACGAACTTATATTAAGGATATAGGACACTTTTTATTATCGAGAAACAGACCTGTTACCGCGGAATAGGTAATAAAAGTTAATATAGACATTCTATTAAGAGGAAAATAAATAAAATTATGATCCCGCTGCAGCTGTTATAATATTTATAAATATGTTTGTAATTCTTAGTTATTCTGTTATTTTTAAAACCCATTTCTAAAACAGATTGTGTCAATCTCAAAAAAAAATGTCAAAAATTTTCGCTATCACTTTGTTATATTAAAAGTGTTATAATTAGCGTCATTAAACAATAACATACAGATAACAAAATCACGTATTTGATTTTAGATTATAAGGTTAAATATTGACCGTTCGTTAAGGTCCGTTCGTTAATTTTTCTGCTACTAAACACACAACAGGAGCAGCGAACAGCAGACGCGAAAGAACGGGTTCCGAGTTCCGACCACAGTCCGGTGTCGTATCGTATTACAGAAAAACTAACGGTTTTACAAATACACCATCTAATTCAAACATCATATTATTTTGGGGGATAGTAAATATAACAACTTGTTGTAGTTATATATAAAATTGTTATCCTATTTTCGTACGTGTGAATTTTGAATTACTTGATCTACTTTAGCTTATATTACCACAACGTAATAGTTATGATGAGTAAATTTTTATCAGCTATTCCTTAGAACCCCTAAGCCAATGTAGTTCCTAACAAATTCTGTAATACAAAAATTCAAATGATTTAATTTGAAACATTACAGTACAACGTCAGTTCGATCGACTACTTAAAACCCTGAGCTATGCAGATTTCCTCGATTTCCTCAGGATATTTTCCTTCATCGACGCTATTGATAAATATTCCCTAAAACAGCGTAACTTTGAAAAATTAAAGGTGCAAGCAGGATTTATATCTGATCCTCGCGCAGGCGACGTACTTTGAATTCATCAAGCTACGAACATTACCACCAATGGTTGTATATATTGTCACGATGTTTGCGAAAATTCGGCATGGCATTGCTGATAAGACGGACTTTGACTCATTAGGCGACTCTAGGCTTTCCGCTTCTAGTATAATGTAGAAAATCGAATCCACGGACCATCTGCGTCGCCGATCTACGAGTAAAATAATAATATTCGACAAACAATTTTATGAACGAGAACAGCAGAGCGTAGAGTGTTAAAGGGTAAAGGAAAGCTGGAAACCAGTAAAAGGTAAAGCTTCCCGCGATTCGATTTTCGAATACGGAAGCGAAGAGCTTACTCTACAACCCAAATACCTGCATTCAAAGAATTCCACTGAGACTTGTCAACGAGTGTTGAGCTGAGTGGAGTGAGTGTTTTTTCTACAACCCATAAATCCTAACAAGTAATAATAAAAAACAGTAATTAGTAAATATATAGAAGTTTAAAATTACCGCGAAATAAAATATGGTGTGGTACAACCCTTTAGAGCATCATTTCGTAGAACAGTGCTCGGTACCAATTGTGTAATTCCACGTCTTTGGATATGAAGTGGACGCCATGGGTATGGATATAAACAAAGTGTCATTTCAGTCATTAAAAAAAAGTATAAGATTATACCACTACAAATAATAAGTATAAGATTATACCACTACAAATAATAAGCGCATATATTAACTAGCGTATGGTGAGTTTGCTTCAAAAGGTTAAACACTTAGTCATTAGAAAAAATTGTAAGCTTTACTGATGTGTAAAATTGTTGTAACCACTGGCAGCCCTAAACAAATAATTAAAGTACGTTTCGAAGCATCTGGATTTGAATTAACATTAGAATCTTATCAGACGGTGATAAGTTTAGTTATCTACGCAATCTATGCCTTAATCATTGCAAGTTAACAATTTTACCTAATAAAAATGACGTTTGAAATAATTTAAGTGAAAAATAAAAACTGTCATGGCGACGATTGTGACGACCGTAATCTCTTATCAAAAGAGGAGAAGATTTCAGTTGCCGTACAACGGAATGTTATTTTTCTTGTTATACCTGTTGGTATATTGTCATTGAAGCTATTATACGACACAGTCAGATTTTTGTTCTATATCAATTTGCAAATTGGTTGATGTTGGTATATTTTAAGGAAATAATAGTGAGCACGTAACTATTCGGTAAGTGATGATAACATGATAATCCGCCGCCGCTTCACATTTTGTCGGTCTTAAACAAATTTACTTTGGTTTCGTTCTATCAAACTTACATCTCTTCATTTAATGTATCCTGAAAGGTAACAATACAAAAAATTATAAATTCTAAAGCTACCAATATTTTTGTTGCGAATTTTGTTGTAGTCTCTTTTTATAGATAAATCGTTTTCTTAGGAAACGTCCGAAATATTATTAACAATGGTCATTCTATTAAGCGAATATTTAACAAAATTCGATTACACTTCTGAAGCTATACCAATAATAATAACACTTAGTGCTCATTCAGAAAACTAAGAAAGCCGTTCCGTGAATCAATAAAATTTATTGAGTGAGCGATAAAAATAAATAACAGTTGTTTTGGGTACTATAACTTTCATGTCTAAAACATCCTACAATTTTTTTGCATGTAAACACAGCTCTCGGTCTCTTTTATTACCACGCATTATACGCAATGGAGAATATGTAAATATTTATTCACATTCTACATATTTTACAGCTCACTAATCGTACACTTTCGCTTACAGTACCATCCTTGCGGTGTCTTTTCTGAAAGCAGCAACATCGGCCGACGGTCACCAACATACCACCAGACTGAATCGTTGCAACTGCGATCGCTCTGCCAAAATCGTACAAACGATGAGAATAATACAATCCTGAATGTGAAACAACAAATCATTAACTAACAGACAAATACAAGTTAACCTACAATATACGATACGTTAAACTTGGCAATGTAACGGTAGGTAAATGAGTCGTCAGCGTCCTATTGTTGCGTATCGTGTTACAGACAGCTACCGGGATAGCGTGTTGCCAGGTAGAAAGCGTGGCGCGTGACCTTCGTTATATTCGACTTTGTTTTATATTCTCCATATATATTTATGCATCTATTCTGTGTGATATGACAAACAGCGGACATGATACTATAAGATTTGTAGTATCTATAAATATTTATGTGAGCGAAAATGTTAAGGCGTAAGGATACAGACAGCTATAATAATCGTAATATTGTTTTACGTAAAATAACTTAATGCTTAAAAACAAACCCACCTAAATACGTGGTACTCAAGTCTAAGTTAAGATATTCAATACATAATTGTATTCAGTCTTCCTATTCAGTCTTCTCTCAAAGACTCCTATATGATCATTTATTAAACATAATAAAGTTTAATTACATCTCCGAAACATTTCATCATGTACAGTAAATAAAATAAACTCACATAAAATTTGATATTCTGGAAATGCTTATAAGCTGATGTATGTAAAAAAATTTACTAGAATTAACATTTAATTCAACGTGAGGAGTTGAAAATTGTAATCTTATAATTTCATTCATCAAGCGGATTTGTATAATGTTCAGTTGGAATCAAGGACGGATACAGCATACACTCCTATAACCTATTTTCATTAGTCTCATGAAATATCCTGTAAAATGAATTTAACGCGAAATTACGTATGAAAAACTAGCTATTGTTATTGTTATAAAAAAGGTTGTCTCAGAGTGTCATTGAACATGTGTTTGGAAACAATGAATTGGCATTTGATATTAAGAGAAAAAAACGAAGTCAAAATATAAATGTTTGAGTGTAAAATTTAATTGAATATAAAAATAATAAATTGTTACAAAAGGGGTATTTGAGAATGTAAAAAATTAACAAACCACATAATCAAACAAGTGAGTCAAGAATACATATTTTATTATAATAATAGCTTTAACATTTGTTTGAGATATGCCGTAGTACCAGTGCCATATATGGCATAAGATAAGGAAAGTAGTATTAATGTCATTTAGCTGTATCCTATATTTTACTTAGTAACTCAATGGTGTTAGTGTTTTAATTAAATATGAATGAAACTTTCAAAACGTTTTAAAACGTAAGTAGTTATAATCTCGTTATATGAATAACTCTCTCTCTCTCTCTCTCGGTTGGAGAAATTGAGTTATCCAATGTACATATTATTTCATCTACGTGGGTATTTTAATGATATTATCACTTGGATCACTTGAGAGAAACATCGTAAGGAAAGTTTTGAAAGTTGAAAAAATTTGAAGTTGAAAGTTTTCCATATTCTAAAATTACGTGGAATCTGGCGACGTACATACAGTGAACGTGGGCCTTAACTTCTTAAACGGTGTAAAGTACTCGTAGTTCAAGGTCACAACTAAAACAGCTTCAAGTTATATTAAAAAAAATTATTTAGATTTACGATATTATTGTAGTGCAATGAAAATTTAATGTATTCACATTTCATATTTAATTATATTATAGTGTACATTGGTTTAAAAATATATTTAATTGTAACATTACATCATCAAAACAAAAAACATCCATTGACGTGATCTTACGATATAAGCACGACGTTAGGATAGGTAGTATTATTTGTATAGTTAATTGTGAAACATTTTTTAATTACATATATTAACGACGACCATTCACTGTATGAAAATAATCAGATGTATGATGCTGTAAGAAGCTTATTAAGTCGAATAGCTTCAACACTTCTGAACTTATCTTTCTATTCAACTCCGAGATTACTTCAAATAATAACTTCACATAAATTAATAATAGCAATATCCATTTGGCTTAACATCATTTGAAATGGTTGCTCAATGTAGATTGGTTATTCAATCTAAATAAAAACTCATAGAGCATTTGGCCTTTGCTAAACACTATATTTACAATTTAGAGAACTCTCCTACAATCGGTGAAGGTGTGAAAATAAACACGGTTCCAGATCTTCAACGGTTTATAGGACAAACATTGAGTAAAAATCCACCCATATCCAATCCCAGCCATTCTATTTTGTTCGTAGTACACCTTGCACAACAATGGACGGTGCTATGACGACCGGTCCCTTTTAATTCCGTCAGCAGTCATGCGTGTTGATAGGACTTTACCTGGCTCTACCACATATTAAACATAATAAATAATATTTATACATGACCAGTAAAGTTTGAATTTCTCGCCTCGTTAGCCGGCAACACACCGTGGTAGCTTTGGCTTACAGACATCCGTGGCCAACGGTGATTACTTCCCATTACAATGAAATTGCGCAATGTCTAGACAGCTTCGGCTTTCAACAACAAAGGTTTAATATGTCCTTACGCAGCCTAAGAGTATTAAGCGAAGTTAAAATCAACGTGTGACGCCATCAATCTGAAAACGCTATGATGAGAAGCGTAGGCCGGTGAACGCCTACGAGTGAACCGAACGACATATGCCACCTATTTACACGTGGCTAACCTTTATAACAGTGACATTAACGCCAAAATGCAATCGACACGAGACCTCAGATTCGCAAACTAATTGTGGTAATTGTATCAGTCGAGAATGTACTCGTACAACGCAGTATTTGTCATCCTTAATCGATACAGATGTAAACGGTGTTGTTTAATCTGCCGGCTTCACTCGGATCTATTTGTTATCCAGCTGTATCGTTGCGGTGAATGTTCTAATCGGTCGGAATACGGTTTAATATAAACGGACTTATGGAATATAAAATGAATGTGAAGGAAATTATGTTTTTAATTTACTTTTATTTTGTGATAGTCTTAGAATTTATTGAGGCGTAGCTATTTCGAGATGTCCTTGTCAATTCAACCTCTCCTGCGCTTGATATACTCTGCTTTAACGAACGATGCAATGGTGTGCGTTTTTTTGCGACTGTACTTTTATACGCGGGTTACAATTACTAGAAATGCAATGTAACCTATACTTTAGGATTTTGTATTTTGTAACGACACTTCGACCCAGTTCTATGGATCACAATCACGGCAAGACTCACACGGAGCAGAGGTCATCTCCTTAAACATGATCCATGTAACCGATTCGAAATATCGATATTTAATACCATAATAGTGGATACCCGTTACATTTAAAATGTATAGTGTCTGCGACGTTAAATTCTTTGCTTGGTTAGTTAGCTACTGCCGTCCATCTGAAATCAATACTGAAATGTTTAGTTTCAGCAATTGCAAAATTGGGTAATTTCAAAAAGGTGAGACGCAGATTCAACACTTCTAAGGTATCAACAAACTGCGGTTACTGCGTGGTATTGCGGATGTGCAACTGCATTTCGCCTGATCACCTGTTATCTTTTACCCTCCCATTCGCGTTAGTTAGGTCATGACATAATCACTTCGGTTCTCGTTCCATCACAAGCTCACTGTACTTCAATTTTAAGCCGTAACGAATGTTCTTTGTCATCTCTATTGTTTTATCCACTTATTGACCTAACGCCCAGTAACTTGGGGCCGTGGGCGTAGAGGCGCCGATCTAATTTGAGCGCCCGACACCGTCTGCGCCACCCGCCAATTATAAACGGTGATGGGCTTTCATTGGACACTATACACAAGAGACGCGTGCCAGCTATAAGATATTTATGTACATAAGATTGACGTATTTTCTATCGTTAAGTCATGATTTTTGAATCCTTAAATTTTATTTTGCATCTACGCCGTAGCAAGCTCTAGTACCGGGGTCTACGGCGTAGAGAACATATGCTACGGATGTACGAGTAGTATTTCTAAGTTAGTTTTGGAAATAGAATTTATTTGTCATTCAAAATTTAATACAATTAAAAAAAAACTAAGATGAACACACAAACTAAAAAGCTAAATTTAACGTAAGAATCCAAAGTATTCCCTATCAGTGATGTGAAACGTGTTTGTGAACCAGTGATAACAGATATCTGGTTCTCGTGGATCTGATTATACATATACATGTGCGCAATAAAAAAATTGTGAATTTGAAATTGAGTAAAAATAAATTTATTAAAAATGAAGCATCCTTTTCTTAATTAATTTAGTTAATGTAAATATTTAACTTATAATAATAAGTATTTAACATATTTTTAGTTCACATTATACAACTGCGATGCCATATTCAACACGCGTGGTTTTAGAAATATGCTCAAAACATTGAATATGACCATGAGAACTCACTTTTCTAGAGTTCCGTATATTCGAGACAACGACGGATCCTTTAGTATCACCACTATGTCTGTCAGTCTGACGTAATTGATATGAAATTTGTTGCACGCTTAATAATTCACAAAGTCCTGCGACATCTACATATGTTAATATTACGAGTGTGCAGGGAGAGTGAGAATTAAGTGAGTTTCCGTAATGCGGAAGGTAATCTGCGAAACTACTAATTTAAAAATTCTTTGCCATTTGTTAGGTATCTGTATGTATAATAATTATTTGTTAGATCCGAACCTCGTCAAGACGGACCGGCATTATACAATAAAAGGAGGGAAACTCTGAAAAACACAAATATATTATATTAAAATTCCATTCGAAAAAATCAGAACATAGAGATTGGGATATGGTATAGTATAAAGGACACGTATAAGAATATCCAAATGGGAAATATCCTGGATACTGTTATAGTACAGAATAGTATTCCATCCTATCTATTTTGACCTCTAGGTTTTTAATAAAAAACCTACAGTCCCGTTACCGCCCTTTTAGCTTTTATGTAGGAAATCATGACGTCATTCGATTGCGTAAATTGCGTCGCAAATATTTGTATTACTTAGTAAGCGGGGGCTTTTTGGCATGTTGAGGGAAATCATGTTCGCTCCATCGAGCAAATTTAAGCATTAAACAACAAAGCACGCCCGCAAACAGCCCGCCATCAAAGCCTTACTATAGACAACATATAGGGCTGTCCAAATCTAAAATTATAATATTTCATTTGTTTTTAAACTCTTACATAATAACTTGCGAACTACAATTTCCATTGTTGCTGGTGCCGTGCACTCAAACATTTATGACTAGAGAAGGGAGACAAGCTACATGAAAATTTCGATCGGTCAAGTGTTTTTATTTCGGTAATCTCAATCGTAAATTGTATGTTGTAGACACACAGGTCTGTGTGTAGATTGTACATCTATAACTTTAAGAGAATTCACAATTTCGTGTTACAAGTGTAATATAGAACCGTTCGAAGCGAAATGTATCGTAGTGGAGTAATTTCAGATAGCTGTGAAGTCCTTTTACAAATAGAGTCGCCGAGATGATCTGATCTTAATCTATTTTAAAATTCACTTAATCTTTAGATTAATGATTGAAAACTGGCGTTAGTGTTATACAAGATCCCAAACCACGAGGCATCTCTAACGTGACGCATCGAGAACGCGACAGGACTACCGGCCACCAAAGTACACTGGCTCGCCGGAATTTAGTATCTATCGTGTGATCTTAATCAACTCCGATACAATACCACAGGTCCGTTGTCCAAAGGGCAAACTATTTTGTAGATGAATGTACAATATGTAGGGGAGGGTGGGGGAATCACGAACGATGGGTAATGGCGGACGCACAGGTTTAACTATGTTAAAGCAAGACAGGAGATATTTTGAATGACGCAATTGTAAGTCGACCCCGAACTCAGTGCCAAACAGTAAGTGCTAAAGTGAGGAAGCGCTCACAATTCAAAGTAAGTACACTTAAAGATTTTTCT
>DWPT01002813.1:0-15479 GCA_018251895.1 Agathymus mariae mariae | reverse complement strand
TCTTATTTCCTGGCCGACAACGCATCAGTGGTCTTGCTGATGTCCATGGGTGACGATGACCACTTACCATCAGGTGGCTCGTCTGCTCGTTTGTCGGTTATTATCATAAAAAAAAAAAAACACCATTTGTTTAACAAATAAATACTGATTGATTGAAATCTCCAGTCGTGCTTATTCGGGCTCTCAGTTTGCGATTTGATAAGACTCGTGGTGTGAACTTACATCTTCCGACCGGGGACCGGAGTTTGAAACCGCACTTCTGTCTCTTCAAAGTAACGTGCGTATCATTCATTTTGGTGAACGAACCTAGCATATTTGAGAGTTCTTCGTTATGTTTTCAAGGTTGTGCGAAAGGTGTAAATCGGCATCTTTCCACCGTAGAGTTCTAAGGGCTTTACGCCTCACATTGTGAGAATACACCCGAGCAGAGCAATGGAGCTGTTCTGAGCTGTGATTGTATTCATAATGATGATAAACGTAGGGGACAAAACCCGGACCTGAAGAGGATAATATGAACAATGTAAAATATTCCAAATAATATTTGGAATATTTATTACGATTAACCAAGAATTTTTAGTAGTTTACTTAAAAATACTTATCGATATTCATGTTTACCTCTAGTTAGTAATTCCAGCAACTTGCTCGAAAAATGAAATTCCGGCGAAAACATCACAAAAAACTGTTAATTTAACATTACCACAGATTAATTATGGCATGTTTGCGTGGAAAGCTTTATTGATAGATCACTAGTTAATTAAATCGGAACTACTTTCACAGGTCACATGCTATTCGCAGTAAAACGAGTTGCGACAAAAATATTTAAATTTCGAATTAGTCCGATCGTTACACTAACTGTTACTAACGCACTTTTGAACGAAACATTCGCACTGATCCGTGTTCCTAATTCGAATCGCTTGCATTTTATCGTGTCACAAATAATGCTTTTTGAAACATCGGTGGAGGCCGATTGTCGCGAACTGGTTAATTATGCCGTCGCGTCCCAATTCATTAGTTCATTGGGATCACAGAGCCGGAGCTGTTTTTAAAAATACATATAAAAAAAAGCGACACACATCCACGATTGTGTCTTAAAGTTGGAAACAAGGTATTATCATCAAAATAGTAATATTAAAAGTAAAAAGTAAAGTGAATCAAAAATATTGCAAAAATAATTTAAATGTTAATCGATAACTGGATCATCGTCGTACTTAGGTCGCCCCTGCACATCTTTGCACTAAAGATTTTACCGCGCATAAAGGAAGTAGAGACCTGTTTGTTATCTAACTCTTCAATATTGCAACCAAAAATGCAAAGATGATTTATAGAAGAATAATAATAATAATAATAAACGTTTACACACTCACACCCCCGCTATAGGATACCCCGTGTTGCGGGTGGCGTGGACATACACAAATATCACATCACGAACACCCATGACCCGAGAAAAATATTTATCCTTCCGACCATGTATAAGTACTACCAGGATTTTGCCCTGTAATAATCTAAATGACGACACGGTTCCATTTATTGCTTAAGCAAGATTAACTGGGAACAGAGAAGGTTAGTTAAACTTAGGGAAGGTTAGCTAAACTTAGGGAAGAATACTCCCCCCACTCCCATGCTGGCAGAACAGGGTATTGTAAGAGGCGACAGAAGACAGCCTGCTTGGTGGTAGGGCTTTGCGTAAAGATTTTATTATCCGTATTATTATTAAGTCGTTACTATTATTATTGGTATTATTATCTTTCCATGAAGCCTGCCTGGCTAGCTACCACCCTCCGGCTGGGGGCTTGAGAGTCAGTACTTTTTTTTTCCTTTTTTCTTACCTTCTTCTCATTTTCTGGCCGACAACGCATCAGAAATACCTTTGGTCTCGATGATATCCATGGGCGACGGTGACCACTTACCATCAGGTGGCTCGTTTGTTCATTTGTTGGCTATTATTACCATAAAAAATAGCTAAACTTCAATCCGGTGTTGTAGATTTTCACTTATAAAAGTCAAAGCATACTTATAATGTTATGGATGGATGGATGTTTAAGCGGTATTTTTTCTAAGACTTGTTTTGTACTATCGCTTCATAGAACAAAATATATAAGTACCTACATTACAAAACAAAGTGCTAAATAAATTACTGCGAGAAAACAATACAATAAGTATAGTTATTTTAACGACGGCAGGAAACAATAAGTATCACTTGAACCATTGAAAGCCACGAACAATCCGCTTAATGTCCCCAGCAAGCATTTTAAGTATTTTATTCACACCTCCTTTCATGTAAACGCCGAGTACGGCCCATTGCTTGCCTCCAGAGGTCAGGGTTGCCGACGCTCGTCTTTTGACCCCCATATACCCGTCTCTCACTCACATTATATAAAAACATACAATTATCGCACTCGCACAGGCCGCGACACTTTGCTTGACTTTTAACCCTTCACGTCACTGTAACTCTTGTCCTGTTCTTTGGCACAACAACGTGTATAATATTGTTTCATTCTCACGGGTTATGACATATCGGGCGCCTTATGACCCAAACATCAGCGATCGCTTCGTCCTCTTCTGTCACGTCGTTTTCACAATATGCTGTTCTTGTCGCACATGTCGCGACCCTTACGACTAGTCACTTGAATAGATTAGGTGTTTTCGATGAGTGTGAGTTCAATATTTATTGATAGCCAGTTCGTTGGCATTTCAAATGCAAGTACATGGATTAATATTTAAACAGAAAAGCAAATCTTGGAATATAAATAACTGTTTTTATATAAAATATATTACCTTACGAACGACTTAAATTTTAATTTTGATTATTAAATATCTAGTTTTCTTAATCGTTGACTTGCAAAACATCAGATGGGCCATCTGATGGTAAATGGAAATTCCCTCCCATACACGTCCATAATAAAAAATATAGTAAAAATATTATGTAAGCTGACAACATGATAACGACTGAAGTTAAAACGAACACCATACACGAATACCGCCGTGATTACGGAGTCCAGCAGACTCCTACAGGATGGATTTTTCGGTTTAGCTTCCTCCGTTACTCAGTAGGTTAGGTGGAGCCTCTTGTATTGTGCATACTTCCAAATTGGGTGTTATTATATAAAAAACAAAACATTACAAATTCATACTTTGCTAAATCATCATAATATATTGTCTACGGTTTACGGTTACATCGACATATTGTTGTGTCGCCCTTTTAACTCCCTCTGCGCCTGTGATCTCAGTTGACGTGATATGTCTAATAATCATTTTCAACTATAGTTCATTCTTCCTCACTCTTCACACACCAAGTGAGTGTTAATTTTACACGTTTTCTCAAATTTTGTTCGATACATACATCCACAAACACCTTTTTAACAATTTAAAGATGCGCTCTTTCAGTTGCAACAGTTTCACGAGATTTTACTAGATTGTTCGGGATACAATGAGAAAGTATATTCAATGACATAAAGTGCCACAATTAAAGGTAAATAATAATCCATATTACTGACAAACTCAATAAAAAGATTTTGCCTTGAAGCAAATACATTAATTTTATCTGATTATAGGACAACAATTTAGTGTCTTAGTGTTGTGGCTTGAAGATAAGACAACTTGAACATAATGTACTGTATATATTTACAATAAATGACACAATTTTACATACGTGTATTATATTCACAATAATGTACGCCAAATTTCAATAGAGACAAAACTACGTAACCGCCTCACTGCCAACCCTAGTTGATCAGTGAGACTAAAGGTTAACAATTTGGTGTTCGCTCAAGTGATCCGCCACGAGTGTCGGGTAATAGGGAAATAGGAGACTTTAATAACACAGATAGCGGCAGCGGTGACAACCACCGTTCAATAGGAACGGCCGGAGGTTAACAAGGCGGTGCCCGCAGCGACCGCCGTCCGCCGCCGCGCGCCGCGCTCGAGCGATCGCGTGCCTTGAACGTGTCTCTAATGCATTGTAACCTCGCAGTTTCTGCTTCGCTCACTGTTAGGGTTGTGTTGAATGATTGGAAATTTACGTACAGTTCGGGTACTCACGCTTGCGCTACAAGACCGTCATAATTTTTTAAATCAAAATTGTAACGTATTGAGTACGTCGTCACTGTAGAAAGGCTTCAGTAGGGGAACTCACTGCTTCCGACGCCATCAAGAGAAGTCGTTGTGTAAAAAAGTACCATAAATACTCCATAAAATCTCTTCTTCTATAAGTTTGATTGGTAATTAAACTCCTGAACTGCTCTCTCCAGTATCTTCTTATAATTCTGTCGTAAAATATCATTTAGTAGTCAAACTAGTCTCATGAAAGAGGGTAGAATGAAGTATTTAAATAGGTTTCTATCAAAGAAAAGTTTTTCACACGCAACATATTAACTAGACACCCACCTATGATTGTGGACTGGTAAAAAACAGTAGTCTATATTTGAAGTTTATAAATGTTTCACATTAATAGAGCAGTTGACCGTTGGTGGCAAAATAACAGACAAAAAATAATGTATCATAAATATATAATAATAATATATATATAATAAAGGAAAATAATATAAAATATTTAAACATAATATCATATCAGGAGTACTCAAGGGGAGAGTGAAGAGGCTTTTATGAGTTAGTGCGTTCAACATCTTAGCCTGGATCACCACTTACCATCAGGTAGGATTCTTATCAAGCATTGACTTACACTATTAAAAAAATAATAGTTATACAGCAAAATTCACAACGGAAACAGCATAGTGCGATACTTACTGTAATTATGCGATTCAGACTTCATACATGCGTACATAGCAATTTCCCGTAATTATGTAACTTAAGTAGCGATAGCTCCGTGGTTCAAACATCATTATGTCGCATTGGAAACTCGAGTTAGGATTCTGCACGCACCTCTGACTTTTCAAATTATGTACGTGTTACAAACACGTGAGAGTTCTGAATAATGTTCTTAAAGAAGTCGGCCAATTGTGACCCGGTCTGCCGAGCTAGGGTCCCGGGTCCGATTCTCATTTAGACATGAGAGAGATAAATGTTTGTTCTCGGGTCATGGGTGTTTGTAATGTCATATTTGCATATGTCCATGCCAGTCGCAACACAGGGAATCCTAGTGCAGGGGTGGGAGCGAGTAAACGTTTATTTATTTAAAAATCCGCACATAATCAGCGCGACGGACTATTGCCCTAATCCCTCCCATCGTGACAGTGGACCGGAGTCCAACAGTGCCACAACACTGACTTATAATCTTGAGCGCTCTAGCCATTTAATGACAGACAAGCAATCGCTCATAAATTAAATGCAATCAAAACGTTGCTAGTTATTTTTATCAGGCCGTTCGTATATATCCCATTTTATTCTTTAAATTAGAAAAACATCTTGCTTACAAAATATTTCGTTTCTAGTTGGAACGGATCAAATTCTCAAAATACTAGATATCCTTTATATTGATTGTCTCGTAATTAAATATAACTATACCAAATTTAGGCAGACAAGACAGAGGTAGACAAAAATAAAAAAAAAAAAACGTGACGGCGCCTGTCTCGATAACAAAGCTATTTACGATTGTATTTTTTCAAAATGTATTTGACTTAAAGATTGGACGCTGGTACGGTTTTATTATTGACTAGAAGACCGCCCTCCCGTCGCTTCAGATAAACTACCCCTTACGCTTAGAAATAGCACCTGCATTGTTTTAGGATTGGGGTTTTCTAGGTCTATGGAATACATTAATTTATAACGTTTTTATTTACGGACGGATTGCAATAAAATGACCTTTAAATATTAAGTGATGCTTGCTGCAATACATTAGTGAAAATTATAACGAAATCGGTTAAGCCGTTTCTGAGATTAGCACAAACGCACAGACAAACAGATATACTGATAAACAACAATTTTTTTTGCGTTATATTGCATTAATAAAGACCCCTAATAGTATTGTTTCTCAAATATCCTTCATGTACAGACAGCGATTTTACAATTTTATTTTATGTAAAAATCAAGATTCACCGACTAATATTGAATTCGTTTACGATAGCAACGAGCTGTTGGAAAACTGTATCAGTGCACAGACACACACACACACCCGCATCACTACATCGGCCTCGTGTGTTTTTCTATCAGCTGACCTGCGGCGAAAGAGAGCGGTCCGAACTCCAACTAAGTACAAAGAGCTACGAAGACAAAAATACTGAATTTTAACTAGGAAAAACTATTTCTATTTATTTTTAGTTTATCGCAGGGTCTAAAAACTTTCATTCATGAATTAAGCGATTTTACTATATATCACTTTCTTCTTTTTGGGGGTCGTTGGCCCAATTACATTTTATCCGTGACTTCTTTACCTATCAAACTAACCTTTTTATGTAACTAGTTGACAAACGATTAGACGAGCCATCGGAGTAAGCGGTTGCCGTCGCCCATTGACTTAAATATCACAAAAGGCATCACCGAAATGTTGCCGGCTGAATAGAAAACAGGACTGGCTCTCCATAACTGCGACCGAAACACCTATGAAACATTTGTCTATCGATTTTACAAGGTGGATGATAGCTAACCATTCAGACAAAATACCCCACCGCTATATAAATACAGTCGGTATTAAACTAGGTGGTGCAGAGCTCAGCGACTTTCAACCGGAAGAACCGTTCGCTATGGCCTCGTGCGCTGTTCAGCAGGCTGCACCACTTACACCCCAAAATATCCACTACCTCCTTTCTTCTTTTGAAAAACTTAAAAAGTATGATAAGCCAACCGGCAAATGTTTTTAATGTTAGTTTCATTTATCGTGTTTCAATAGTAATTGAGTTGAAAACTGAGGATTAATGTAATACAGATTCTGCTTACTCATAAGCTTTTTAGACAGGTTGTGGTTGCTTCTATGAGTGGGACACCTTATCATTCTTTTGTTTCTAAAAACCCTGTTCCTGACATATTAGAAAACCTTAAATCCTAGTAATATGTTAACGTAATACTTGATAATTGAATATGCCGCATCCAAAGCCATTCGCGTCGTACCACGTGGGGAAGAAAGCGCGATGTTTGGCGTCGGCGCGTGCGCACCCGTGTTTTTGCGGCGATGAATATTTATCGACGGCTCTGACCATTAGCGGTGCTCGCCACTCGCCAGGTAGCATCGCTGGACTGATGCTCTCATATCGTACTCGAAGTATTATTTACGTATTCGATGACGATATTCTTTAGAGCAGTATTAAATTAAATTGGCTTCAGTGTATTTATTCTGGATATATCGAGCTTAATCTGTCAAAATTTGCAACCTTGCAGACCTGCTGACCACAGAATAACTGTGGACGAATAAATATTTTTATTATAAATGGTAGAGGTAGAAAATAAAGATCTCGGTAGAAGCAATAGTAGAGTTAGTATTGAAATATAGAATAGTTCAATACTACCTCTTATTATTATTATTTAACTTATATACGAAAATAAGGGATAAAAATTGTCATTGTAAGTATCACTATTTCAGATGACAAAATTAGTGAAAAATTAAATCGAAGAAGATAATAAAGATCTATCTATATAATGCTAAGCGTATGTGTATCTAACCGTTGACATCATCCAATTGTCAATCAATTGTCATCATCATCAAATTTAACCCAAGAACATAGGCAGCAGATGGGCCAACCAGCTATCAATTTGCAACAATAATACTGCTAGAGCAAGTATTATTGAGTCGATTTTTTCTCAGGTTTTCTCTTTTTAAACGAATTCAAAAAAGAAGGAATTTATCAATTCATATTTTTTTTAGTTTGTTAACTCAAAACTCCGATATTTATTAACCGATATGGAGTTTTTTTGAGAGCATTTCGTTTGATTCCACTTAAATTAGAAGAGCAAAATACTTACCTCCCTGAAGGTAAATATAATAGATGAAAAGAAATTAACCTTCTTCAAATTTATGGCTGTTGTTTTAAATAAAATATTTACTTGTTTTTTTGTCAAAATAAATCGAAACCAACTCCAACGATTCTGCGCATAGAGGTATCTCTATCCACGTAGCGCGTACTTTCTTTTCCAGGTACAAATAACAAGCAGCACTAAAACGCATACCAGTTACATGGATAAGGCCGCACATTATTTACAGGTAATGCCGGGGTATGGAAACAAGCGCCCTTTTCCGTTCTCTATGTACTAAATAATTAATATTGGCTGCGTGAGATACGGTCTATCTTAGCTTAGTTATTCAAAACAGAAAGTAATTGCGTTTCGAATTTCCACTGTTTATTTTCCACTTTTTGAAGACGGACTTTTTTTTAGGATGGTAATCTAGACGCGTGAAGGGTCCCAGGTTTATACTGGGCCGGAGCAAAGATTCATATGCGTAAATGTTTGTCGTTGGGTCTTTGCTACACGTGGTTATTTTGTGTATATTCTTGCCACCCGTAACGCAAGGGATCGTAGTGAGTGTGTGAACGTATTACAACGATTATATAAACATTTTATGCTATTCTCTTCTTTTGCTTCAATTTAAGGTCGAATAAGATAACTATTTATTCAAGTTTATATTATTTTTCACGAATATCGAAATATGAAGTGTTAAATAACCTATGAAAACTACTTAGATAAACTTAGTATCAACATAAAACTCACATCATAGCCCGATGACTAGTGTTAATTTTGAACGGGGACATTACTTGGATGGCAACCAGTGGCAAAAACTTAAAAACCACGGTTGAAACAAAACTTGAAGTTTTGATACTTTGGATAGCCTTTCACCACCTGACCTTCTACCACCAAACCACACTACAAGAAAATTATGGAGTAAACGCTCGAGGCCTCCTCGGTTATTAAGGACCCTTGCCCTGCGTTCTGATTTTGAATGAAATAAGCGAAGATTTAAACCAAAGTGTAAATAAAAAAACAAAATACCCACAAACAAAGTATTATCACAAACGCGACACTAATCACATTAAAAGTTAAATGAATTTAAAATGAGAACGTGTCGAAGAATTTATTGCTTAAACAAAAACTATAACTTTATTCTTCTGCTAATAACAGGGGAACGCGCGCCTGAGTTTTTCTTTTTCCAACATATTAATGTGCAGCTCGTGCCAGTTATTAGCTAGTCGCATTCGGAAGCGTGTACTTTCTTACAGATACGGCCAACATCGAAATCGTCAATCATTCCTGAATTATACAAGCGGGCTTTAATCCCTACCAACAACCGCGCATGGTAGAAAATGGCTTGCACAAGTTAGCATCGCCGTTGCAAACTTGCGAGGCGAAGATACACGACTCGGTTCTAGTTTTTGCCGTGCATCCGGTGCGGGTAATAATTATAGGCTTCTATGGCTGGAGGCAGATAGCTCCGATGGGTGTATCCGCTCATTTTTTAACCGTTGATTTTTCCTACACAGAAGTCATCGTTTCGGTTTCGCTAGACGCTGCGGCTGACGCAAAAAGTTATGCTGCTGAAATATGATCTTTGTTCACTTTAAATTAAATATTAAATTTAATTTAAATATTATTTTCCGGATATATTAATGTATCTGGGTTTTAATATACTTCGGATAAGTCTCACGACATTTTTATAACATCATTGTATCGGAACAAGTTCTAACGCCATTAACTCTAACTTTTGTCAAGAGGAAGGGAAATGTTTGAGAAAGTGCCGTGTTAAATGGAATTCTAACCTCGCTCTCTGAGGTAATGGACAAGTTCAACTTAAGAATAATGCTTGTTAAAACTTACGTTGAATCAAAAATCATCAATTAAATTCAAAAACTAGTATTATGTCCAATAAGCTCGTAGATATAGATAATAGTATTTAGAAATCTCTCAAAAAACTTTGCGGGGCTACGCATACCATCTTCCCGGAGCAGTAAAGGTAAAAGGCTAAAATACGATGCTGAGCACTCGCGACACCTACACTAATAAGCAGATAATTGTTAATTTTAACCTATTTTCTCTGTGATACGAACCCATAATTACCTTCGGGTTCATGGTACATAAATCACATTATTTGAAACGGTTCACTAATTTTCAAGACTCCATAATATTTAGTAAACCTTTCCATATTATTTGGAGTAACCATCCATGAGGGTACACAGCAATAATTGCTACCATATTGTCCCCTGACATTTCTTGACCAGCGATCGCATGTCAAATCATAGGTTTGCTTTTACCAAGCAAATTATAGGTTCATTTCTTATTCGGAGTACAATATACAACTAAGTTGCGTATTCACTAATGTTAGTATGCGAACGACTTTGTGCCTTATATAGTATCATTTAGGAACCTAAGTACACTGTAGGTTTTGTACAGTTATGGATTACGGTGACAGTAAAAATAAAACGCAACTCTGTCCCGTCATATCTCACTCGACCACTTCCGCTGCCTTGCACGGCGAGTGGTCACCTTAAGTACTATTGAGCATCAGTCCAATATACCGCCAGTTGCATTTAAGGTTAAAATTACCATCATAAAAGGGCAATATACCCCAATATCAATCAAAGCTATGAACCCGTATTACAAAGCACCTTAGCATAGATATAATGTTAATTGAATGTCAAGTTATTCAATAAATTGAAGTTGTAATTACCAATAGTCAAGCCCGAATGCTTCTGACACGCGACACGCCACTTTGACTTTCGTCCGTGACCATTAGAGCAGTTTACGAGCAAAAGCATTTTTAAATACTTTGAAAGCGTTTTTCAAGTGAAAATTCTACACGCGCATTAGATGATTTTTGGTAGGAGAAAATCTTATGGGCTCGCGTCAGATACATATTAATTCAGAGATTTCTCCCTTCCGTCTAGGCCATTGGTTGCCAGTTGTGTTAAGTATGAGCATGGGCGCTGGTGACTTACAATCAAATGGCCGTCTGTCCACTTTGGACTTAACAAAAAAAAAAACTAACAAAACTCGATTACCGATTTAATAAAACAAAATCAAATTCTCCGACCATAAAGTTGGCAATTCCATTCAAATGCAATTTGCCTAATAGTAGATGTACCTACCGTAACTCATTACCTGGTTGCGTTTTCCCGCCTAAAAGTACAAGATGGCGTCATGGGAGACCGCGCTTTGGGCCCATGAGACCATAAACCACGATCGGATACGTATAATGAAGTCGTACCCGTTTACACTTAAGTGATTTTTATTCTTCTACGACTATATTATCTATGAGAACAAATTGTAAATCGAAGATTCGCAGCTTTCATAACCTCTACATACCTATATAACGTCATGGACATAATTATATTTTCGACATACGTTACGTTTCGTTCGACATATTTGACGGTCGCATATCTCTCGCACAAGTGACCTGAGTTAAAATTCTACATGCAATTTTTTCAGTTCAATATTATAAATGAATTAATTACAAGGTTTTTTGTGGTAAAATATCTTTAAGCTACTTATCCAAAAGTTTGTACAGACCGCCCACTTGGCCAGCGTGGTATACTATTACTTTAAATCTAATATGTGACAATTATGATTGATATTCACCAAATCTTATCTTCTCATCGACCAGTTCCATATAACAGTCATGTCAGTTTTGCGGATAAACATTGTAGGTGACACGCTGTTTACGGCGCACTCATATTTGCAAACAGTCAAGCCACGCTTGAGAACACCAGACAGGCGTATTCTCACGCGTAGAGGGTCAGGAACGGTGTTCAATGCCGCCGACACTGCCGACACGTTTCGGCTGTAGGAAAACATTTCGCGGTATCGGTTACAAGTTACAAGGAGGGATCTAGTACGTTGTAGATTCACTTCTTCAGTAGATCTTGTGTTGTGTACAACTTGACACGTACAAGTTTGAAATCCACGTCACATTTTCAATGTGTTCAGGTAATTCAAGAGATTGTAAAGTAAATTTTACAAGTAATAAACTGTATGAAAAGGGCTCCTACTGCTTAGGTTTCTTTTTTTTTTTTATGATAATAGCCGACAAACAAGCAGACGAATCAACTGATGGTAAGTGGTCATCGTCGCCCATGGACATCAGCAAGACCAAAGGTATCACTGATGCGTTGTCGGCCAGGAAATGAGAAGAAGGTGAAAAGAAGGTACTGGCTCTCAAGCCCCCAGCCGGAACACGGCGAGTCGTTTGGCGGCTGACTCAAGCAGGAGGCTGGTAGCTAGCTAGCCAGGCAGGCTTCACGAAAAGATAATAATACCAATTAACGAAATTAACGACTTAATAATAAACTTTCGATACTTTAAAATATGAAAGAACTTAAATGTACACATATTGTAAAAAAATGTGAAAAAATAAGAGATCATTCGTCTCAAATCAAAATTTTAACTGGGGGTTAATTCGTCGACCGATCTGGTAATAAAAAAATCGGAACCAGTGGAAATCGCTCATTTTTATGTTCCAGTGACTTATGCACATTATGCACGTAGAAATGATGAGGTATTTACAGTGAAATACTGCAATATGAATTGTCCCAGCCAAGGAACTTGTTGGCTGATAACTTTGTATGTTCTACCTTTTATTATTCTTTGACAGTAGGTACTATATCAATCAATTTTGAACCGTATTCAGCATACAAGTGTGATATCAGTCATATGAAACGAAAGAATTACAACTGGTATGAAAATGGAGATTTACGCGCTGCTACTTAAATGGGTATCAATTGTTATTAGGACACTATTTTTGGTAATGTGACTGACTTGAAATAAATGTTGAAATGTTTTTATTATCTGTAGTACGCTTTACACTGATTTATTTAGTCTGTTATATTAATGAATTGCTTTTAATCATACTTAAAAGTTCTCTCCCACTTCTTAAGTAAATTAGAACAGTTTATCAATTGTCTTTTTTTGTTAACATTTTAAAATAAAAGAAATACATTGAAGAATATACAATTTTATCATTGGACTCTAATTAAGCATATTTTTTTGCTTAGCCTAGCTGGCCCTGTACATTTTATTTCATTATACGAGCGTTTTTTTAAGTATCTGATTATACAAAAGTATAAAACGATAAACAAAATAAGAATAAGAAACCATTGAGCCAAATTCTCTCACATGCCAATTACATATGCCGTTCTACACACAAATTGCGAATATCGCCCGCGTCACTGTAGATAAACGGTGAAAGAAAATTGCCCACGAACCGCTCCGCATTGTGACACTGCACTGGTACTGACTTGTGACGCTCTTTTAGATTGATATGTGATACAAATTGCTGCAATAAATTCCAAACACGCACAGCGGGATATTTTACTGAGTCGACAAAAATATTATAGATTTTAAAATATCATAAACTTTTTATAGGTTTTTAACAGTCGATAATCGAGGGGACTTGATGATAATTATTCTCAGCAACGAATCCAAAACATTAAGGAAATAACCGACATATGGTTAGCCAAAAAAGAAGAGAAGAAGAACTTAAAACATTTACGGTTAATTCTCGAAATAAGATTAGCTAGCAAGGATGCTAAAAATCTCTACAACAAATACGCTCGATCGACCACAACATTGTTCATCAAAAGTTCGCTTGTACTTAAAAACTCATATACCAAATTTACATTGTTGTAGTATTGACACTACAAGATAACTCATCAAAATTTTGTAGGTTATATTTCAGGGAATTAAATAAAACAAATTGTGCATCAATAATTATATGTGCTTATAAAATTAATTATCACATGACAGCTATGTCTACGGATAGGGCTAAAACCATGACGTTCAAGGCAGTCAAACATTAAAAAACTTCGTAATTATTTAACTTATAATAAAACATGTCATTTGTAACTAAAATAAAACAACAACAGCTAAAAATAATCATGTAGAGCATTTCGGTATTAATTATACATTTGGAAATATGACTCACTTACAAATATAATTTCTATTCTCTGAATAATCGTTTGTAAAAGTGGCATTTACGTTCCTATCTAGTTTCACTACTTACTTTTTATTAGTGCATTTTACTACACTTACTGCAGCATTTTACTAATCCTACTTAGCTTTGTAATTAACTACATTTTCTAATAACAATCAGTAACTGGCAGTTTCGTAGGATTATCGTTGTAAATTTTCTTAACTAGGAAACCATTGGACCCGACGCGTCTGTCGTAAAGCAATTCTGTCCTAAAGCGAATAAACCAATAATACTTTCCAGTACCGATGTTTTTATGCATTATACAGCTATATAAATCATACAAGTTGTTACACGCCGGCCTCGCTGGAAGCAAGATGGTGATCATAATTATATAAACGTAAACCGTTCTGTTGAAATTCTATTAAAAACGGAGTCAAAATCTATAGTCACCTTTAAATGTTTTGGCCGTAGAAATAGAGTTGCAGAAATAGGAACTGTTTAACACTGTCACAAAATTTTCTTATTGAATAGCTCAACTATTCAGTAGCGATGTTAAAAATCGACGGTGACCATTAGGTGATTTGTCCGTTTGCCAGCTATTGACAAAACGCAAAAATGTTAAATTGACAAGACTGTGCTTTACGTGTACTAGGGCTGACATCCGGCGCGGAAAGAAGGGGAGGGACCTTCGGGTCATAAAAAAAATTGTATAAATATATATAAATGTTCCCCCCCTCTAAATATCTTTGGTTACGACCGTCTACCAACCATCAAGTGCTCACTATGTTACACAAATGCATGCGATCGAATGTGTGCAACGTCGTAGTAGGTACACGAAGGCTATTTGACTTATTATTGTAATCACTTGGGTTATCTATGTGTGAGTATTTCCTGAAAGAACATTTAATCAAACCGGACGCCTAAAGCTTCGAAAACTCCCGGGTCGCTCCCCAGGTTTTTTGTTAGCCAGTTATTAAGTTTTAACAAAGCTATTACGTGGCTAATCAAAACGGTGGCTAACAAACATTCTAATTACTTGTGTTTATTTAATAGCCTACATAAATGCATAAAAATATTTATTTTACGCACAGATTGAGTATATTATACGGGTACAATGTTTGTTTAACCTCGTTTGTCATAGGCTATGATAAAAGTGAATTATTTTTTGTCTATACCACATGTAGTTTACTAAGCTGGTTTTATTAAATAGATAATTTAACTAATTTCATATTACTTCAATAAATATTATCATATATATATATATATATATTCTATTAACATTAGGTTTCGCTTCTTAAGTTTATCCTGTATAGCTGTGTTTTATCAAGAAACACGATTTAATGTAATTTTTTATAACCAGTTATTAGAGAGCGCCATCTGGATGATAGCTCACTGTTACCTCAACACTTTATGAGATAGCTGTATACGACATTATCGAAACTCACGAAACACGACTTTACACAAAAAGAACACTACTAACTATAGTACTTTTAATGACACATATACCATATGTTAATGGAGAATTCCCAAACTTCACACACTTTTGAACTCGTAAACTCTTAGATATACAAATGTCTTTTTCATGTTTTCTCTCATTGAAGTAAGTGATTATTAATTTCTAATACGCACATATCTGCAAAAAAATTAGACATGCGGTAAAATGCTGGAGACCGACTTTCAAACATCTATACTTTCACTG
>DWPT01002812.1:0-15481 GCA_018251895.1 Agathymus mariae mariae | reverse complement strand
TCTTTACGCAAAGCCCTACCACCAAGCAGGCTGGCTTCTGTCGCCTCTTACGACACCCTGCTCTGCCAGCGTGGGATAGGGGGAGTATTCTAGGCTGCCCCAATACGGCTAAAATTGTATTGAACATACATATACCTACATCTCAAACCACCACGACACGAGAACACATTTTTCACTATCACATCTATCTGTCTCGGTTAAGATGCGAATTATTAGTCGACCGCCAACCCAAGTAGGCCATAGAATTGCAATTGACGAAATATCGTATAAAATATATGTTCATCCTATATATCTATATACATATAGCTCTCGTTTTACTTCAGAAAAACTACCTATAGCTTAGAAGCGACAGCTGCATTGTTTTAGGACTGGGTTTTTCATGTTCTGTGAATTAGAAATTCATATACTAATTCATTACTTTTTTATTTATGGACGGAATGAAACGCAACGATAATGTAGGTAATAAGTGAAATCCTTCACGAAATCGGATACCGTTTCTATGGTTAGCTCCAGAAAACACACCGACATACAGGCAAAAATTCTAACAACCACTGTTTTGAGGTCCATTGCGTTAACAAAGGCCGCTGATAATAGTTTTTCTCATATATCCTTATTGTACAGAAAACGGTCAGTTAAAATATTTTATATGTATAGATAGATAGATAGATACATAGATAACATTACTAGAATGTCAGCTGTTACAAAATCCCGCTGCGCTTGTGCGTGTTCCGATTACAATATTTACAAAATGTGCTTGTTCCGATTGCAGTGTTTACAGAACTGTGCAAATGTATCTTTGGACTGTCGTAACATGTCTAAATAGACAATTCACAGCCTCAAGTAAACAGTACTCAGTTCTCATACTCCATTATTGCCTCTAGGGCTCTTAGAATATAACTTTACTATCGCATCGCACAACTGTTGGTTGCTCTTGAATGATAAGCGTTCGCTGGATATGACCTATTTTAGAGACAGCGCATATATTTATCACATCTGTAGCCGATAAATGTTAAGCGTTTCATAGAAACAGCCTTTATGATTCACGGATATAGCAACAAAACACCTAGGTATTCCAAGGTTATTTTTAGAACCAAGGCAGATAAATCCGTCAATCGCCACTTACCATCTGGTTAATTGTTGTCCAACGTTAATTATTTGTAAAAAAATCGATAGAGAAGACCTCAGATTGATGGACGATCATAGATCTTAATGATTGAGCTTAATCGATTCGAACATTAAGTAGCTTCACAAAAGTTCCGTAATTTATTGTTGTTGACGGTACTGTTACGCTGGGCATAGTTAATAATGGATCTTGTGATTACGCTTTATTTTCATTTTTTATTTATTTTATATTTAAATAGCCGACAAACGAGCAAACGAGTCACGTGATAGTATAAGTGATCACTGAATTCTATGGACATTAATAGCAAGCACCAAGGGCATCATTAATGCGTCGTCAGCCAAGAAAGGTGAAGAAAGAAAGTCTACTGGTAAAGGTTCTGGCTCTTAAGGCCCTAGCCAGAACACGACGAGTCGTTTGGCGACTCACTGAAGCAAGAAGATGGTAGCGACGGGCGTCATAAAAATATAAAATAACCAAAAATATTAATGACTTAATAATAATGAGAGACCCTACTAAACAGGTCGCTTTTTGTCGCCTCTTACAAGATCGTGTTCTGCCAGCATGGGCTTGGGATCAGTATTTTAGCCCATACAATATGGTTGATAGTCCAGATATAGTGAACCTACCCATACATTTTTAGTTATCATAGCATTTTAAGGGTAATAAGTTTGCCTAAAATTCCGGATAGATTCTTAAGCCGGGCAAACATATATTTGTGACATGTGACGGAAAATTTTTTCTTTGATCTTGATTGCTTAAATTCTCGTAATGTTTTAACGGTCTATGACTGTGAAATCCAAAAATCAAGAATCCTTGGTGGGGATCTGTATGTATCTGTTATTTTTATAACAATTATAACCGTATCTCGCTGTTACATCCAGTTCTCGTGCACCACAATTGCATTTTAGATAAGATCTCACTTACGAGTGTAATATCACCGTCAAAGATGTCTTAAGATTAAAATAAGACATCAAAGTTAATTTATGAGTCACGAAGATTGCTGCTCGAGGTTTTACTTGGATAAGATCTGTTATGAACTGTAAAGTTCTGGTGTTTGGTCGAGGAAGACTAGATTGGTGTTCTAGGGTGGCTAATAAAATCATTCTTGTTTCGGTCCGATGCGTTGTAAAGAAAAGTTTAGTATATTATAATTAGATTAATTGCCAATAGTGTTTTTATACGTATCCCCAACAGTTAACGCACAATTGTGAATATCACAGTACATTATCCCAACAAAGGATACAATAAGTTTATATATATATATATATAATGGACGTATTACTCAATAAAATATTCCTTATGTTACCAATTATAGTTAATTTACACCCGGCTAACGTTTACATTTAGTACCATTAATCGCGACATCTAGTTGCAAATATATGAAACTGTCTGAAAACTTCTATAGAATATCATTTATATCATCAATCATAAATCGATTCGCAGATTCATAATGATTGAAATCATTAATTGTGTCAGCGAATATCTTAGAATAGTCAAAACAAATATCTGCACTTGAAAAAAAGTTTTTTGTCGGTATAGATAGGAGAGAAATATATTATTACGCACGCAATATTCAATGCCCGGCCCACTATATTAAGCCTGCGAACTAATTCCAGGAGCTACAAGTTTACAAATTAAGCTCCACAATCTACCTTCAACAAATTACACATGTCACTTCCAGCATTAACACTATGTCAACGACAGAGCAAATATTAATAAGCTGCCTTAGGCAGTGTTGATTTATGTATTTAGACACGCTTGCCTGTATGAATATATTTTAACAACGCACAGTCAACGTACAGACGGCTTGTGATGAAGCATTGGGTGTCGTAACGTCCCAAGAATTAAATTGTTATCGGGTCCTGTGTATATTCAATGTTAGGATGACAATAATTTACGTATTTTATGATAATTTGGCTACGGATATGTGAGTTGTTGAAAACTAAGACTATTTTGTGTCCTGGATTGTATGTGATTCATTTTTTCTGAACGCCGATAGAAACTCCTCAGCACATCTTTTAAACACATGATAATTACGAAGTAAGTTTTAACTTGCGCCTAACTGGTTTCGAGACTGATCGAGATGCAATATCGATAGTCATTTATCCGGCTAATTAAAAAATTTAAGATCACAAACGTTTTTTATTATCTTTTAAATTTATAACAACTCATAAATGTCACTATGTTGATAGCTGACCTCCTCACGCGCTTGACCCTCCCGTCGCTTTTCCTTTACAGGACAAAGAGATTTCTAATACGCACAATTTTTTTAAAGTTACTCTACATATAAGATTCGAACCCGGAACATTATCACGCTTGCATACCTATTACATTAGAACAGTAAACAAACGAACTCGCTAACATACAAAATAAATAGAATTTACAATTTTTTTTTGCACTCACAATAAACGTCTCATTGATTGTGCCGTTATTGTGTGAACCCAGTGGTAGTTACTTAAAAAGGGTGTTGGACGGAATTGGTCGTTGTCGGTTGAAGAAGGTTTAAATCTAACGACACGACACTGAAATGACCACAAATATTGATACACGCAAAATCAGCTAACGAACTACATTAATGTACGAACTATATTAATAATGTCCTCTACAGAAAGGCTGCCTGGAAGAGATCGCTACCCTAGCGATAAGGTCGCCTTTTGTATACATTATGTATCTTTTAAATGTATATCCATGTAATTTTGTTTGGTGTACAAATAAATTAACCGTAATGTATACGACTCCGTTAAAATGTATACTTGTACGTACTTATATGTCTGTTTGTTAGATGAAGAGACTAGTAGTTTAATACTGAATGCCAATAGGAATAGCTAATTGGTTATGGAACATCAATTTGTGATAAGATATTACCGGAGGTAGTTTTGTTCACTCCGTTATCATTAATTTATGCTTATTAATATTAATGGCGCGTGTATTAAATCTTGTTACAATCCAAATTTAGATCTATGGTACTGCTTTAGTTTTATCAGACCGAGAGTGAGTGAAAGTAAGTTTTGGTGTTTGGAAGGCTCCATATACCATGGAGCTTAGCCAATTTTGATTGCAATTGAAATTATCATACTTGTTCGAAGTTGGTTTTACAAACAAACAAATCATTAATGTGACTGGTCCCGGAGGAAGAAGCTTCAAAGAAGCTTAAACGGAGTTATTTTTCCTACTTACAGTTATAGAAATCCCTTATGGCTTTATATCAAATTAATATCCTTAAAGTAATCGTCTAGTTTGTAATTATTGTGTTAATTATGTGAGTTTTTAATTTACAATGTGCCATTTCTGACAATTCTAACGGAATTTTATTATTAATATTTACAATTATTCATTAAAGAGCCACCAGTTTTGCGTCTGAAATTTGGTAGAATGAGATTAGCCTTGTTATTAATGGACCATCATTATCCTTATGAAAATTATCAAAGTAGTTTTTTACGTACATATCTAGATTGCGTTGTACTCAGCTCAACAAGGAACGAAGCAATGACGAACGGTCCTTTCTGTTGAACGTCGCTCGACTCGTTGCTGGCTCTGTATTGTGGTAAGAATTTTTGAATTCCCACTCTCCTTCTGAAAAAATGGTGTAATTTTTTACACTAAACTGGTCCGATATCGACGACAATGCGTTGGTACTATATTTTGTGTTACGCAAAGGCGGCGGTGATCACTTACCATTAGCTGCTCTGCTCATATATGCTATGCTTTGCGTTTCGGATCGTATCGCATCGTCGGCGCCTTCGTCAGCTATAAATGGTCGGCAGAAGAACCAATAGCGTGCGGTTATATTTTGCGTTTTATTCACATACTTTCAGATTTTTGCGGTTCTTTGCCGGTTTACTCTACGCTGTAATAAAGAGAATGTTCCGTTCAATCAGTAGATTGGTACTTTCAATGGAGCAGTTTCTACTTTTGTTGACAGTTTATTTTGTGATAGATGGTAACGTACTTTTACTTAGCAGTTTTATTTAAGGCTATATAAAACCTATTTTCTCGAACACTGTTATTCACGGTCGATGTATCCCAACATAATCCTTAGCACTACTATTTCTATTGAAAAACGACCGCAATATGAGCATACATTTAAAGGCGCCAAGTATACCTCATCCAGTATTACCGGGCCTATCATTTAGCTCGGCCTCTTCCCATGTTCGGAAGTCACTTGTAAATAGCGGGCTCAGCTATTCTGGCTGTGCGTCTGTGTGTCTGAATTCATCAAATAAGACGTGAAGCCATAATTCCTGGCCGGACGGACTTGGCCGAGAGGAATGCAATTTATAAACGACGAACTTGGCTCAAAATTCACTGAACACTCGCTCGTGACGATCTTTGGATGGTAAGTTTATAAATAGAAGGGTGGATTCTTAGTTACGGTGATATTTTATCACAAATATATCGCATATACAGTGATTATTCATCGAATCCTAAAGAAATGTTATTACTGTATCAACCATGACATCGTATATGAAATGTAGAAGTAACATCCGATACTTTCCCTGCAGAGCTCAAATGAGATGCTATAGTAAACGGATCCAACTCTATCATTTTAGGTAGAAATATCTGAATGGCTTCCAAGTATTAGATCGATACATAGATGAAGGCGCCGCTAACCATCAGATAAAAATAAGGTCAGACACTTTTAGACTTCCTGCTGGAATTAAGACACGACTATGGGGTGAAATTAATAATGCAGCTTTCATTGATGATGATAAACATAATTATCTTCAATTTAGGATTTTTTTTAAATATTGTAGCTCATTTAGTCTGTACAGTAATAGTCACGGGAATCGTTTTCATATTTCATAGTATCTACTCAATACACGAGCGAAACAAATCCCATAAATACATAATCAAAAGTACATAAACGCTTCTCGCATCAATAAACTCGCTAACAATCTCTCACAAGGACACAGAGGAGACAAGGAAAAAAATAAAGCTAAAGGAATACGTAAGTCGATTCGATACTGGTGAATAATGGTCGCAAATCGAGTCTTCTCACAGCGTCGAGAGGCACGGAGCTGCTGCCAAGAGACACTAAGCACTTTCTTGTAAACAGCTGATTTATTTCTCTTGCAGTTTTGTTAACGTAAAATATTGAGACAAGATTTGTACAGAATTTAAATTATAACACGGTGCGTAACATTTCCTAGCATTTAATGGGTCCTATCCTTCCTAAAATTCAAATCAACTTACCTTTCTTATGATGCGTTCTACTTACCAAACGTTCAATGGCCATAGTAAATTCAACCGTGAAATTTTTTCAACAAGTTTTAAATGTGAACTTGAAGAGCAGTTTATCTAGTATTTTCTGCATTTTTTTTTGGCAATTAGTTAGTGATTCCTGGAGGAGGCATGTTGTCCAGCTAGTTGAGATTCCAGCCCGTAGAAATCCGTGATCGACCTTTAAAATTCAGGTACAGAAATATTACATCCGAGATGACAGCTGGAACAGTTAATCTTTTAGAATTACTCCCAACCCTTCAAATTTAAACAACATCAGAATCGAAAAGCAAAGAGGTATCATTCTTACCAGTTACTTTAGGGTTCCTATAAGGCCACCGGAAACTTATTGCTGAAAAGTGAACCTGGTAGAATATCTATACCTAACAATCAAGCCTAATAACTACAAATATATTTTTATAAAAACAAATTATTATTAATTGGATCCCCTAGCGACCAACAAAATCGGCCAACCAGCAGTGAAACACGCTGGACACTTTTTAATTGTATCGTACGTCACCGAGTATGAGCACATTCGAAAACCTAAGCGACCATTATTATAACATATCGCATGAATCCGAGAATAGTCTCCGTCACCCCTTGATTGAAGATTTCACGATTTAATTTTAGTCGGAACCGTTTACGATGTTTGTCACATCGTCTTTGTGAGCGCAAGTGGCGTATCAGTGCTCGTGGCCCTTTGAAACTTTATTTTTAGCAGTTTCATGGCAGCGTTCAGAATTAACGGCCAGGTGTGTTGAGGTTACAACGGTGTCTTTGAAATTGATGTAACGAAAGTAAAGATAACAAAGTCATTATAATATGTTTTATATAATCATAACATTAAACCCACGTTTGCCTCTCTTATGGCGCTTCATATTTTACATTGGTAATTTCTGAAATAAATATGTTTTATTTTCAAACGATGCATATTGAAATGTACTCTACCGTTAACTTCATAAGTGATTGATATTTTATTCCGCCGTTGTTTATGTTCGGTCGTATAGGGGCAGCCTAGAATACCCCCCAATCCCACGCTGGTAGAACAGGATGTCGTAAGAGGCCACAGAAGCCAGCCTGCTTGGTGGTATGATTATATAAAATATTATCAGTATTATTGGTAAGAAATTAATATTATTATCTTTACGTGAAGCCAATCAACTCGTCGTGTTCCAGCTGGCAGCTTGAGAGCCAGTACTTTCTTTCTTACCTTCTTCTCATTTGCTGGCCGACAACGCATCAACAATACCTTTAGTCTTGTTGATGTCCATGGGCGACGGTGACCACTGACCATCAGGTGGCTCGTCTACTCGTTTGTCGGCTATAAGTAACATCGAAGGCATCATCGACGCATTGCTGACCGAAAACGAAGCGGGTGTTCCGAATTAGCATTGGCTCTCCGACACTACGACCGAAATACGTATCAAACATTTCACAGTCGATTTTAGAAATAGAGCGGCAGCTAGTTAGGTGAGTAAAGTACCCTGCGAACACGGCTGCAGAGCTCAACGACCTCCAACAGGAGAGACCGTTAGTCATGGCCTCGTCTGCTATTCAGCATCAGGAGCCCGGGAGGTCGACTTGCGCTGAAAGGTGGATGGAGAATCTCACACGCAGAATTCCAAGAAACTGATTATATCTATCAATATCAGTAGGTTCAGACTAGTACACTAGTAGTAAGCAGAACGCACACTTAACACGTAGCTTTAAAATTGTTATTCATAATATTAACACGCAGTAGAAGATCCTACGGGGTCATGCCGCTCTTGAAAAAAAAGAAATTTAAATAACTTTAGATGACGGCATAGGCCATTTGGTAGTGACCCGCCGTACCGAGCGATAGGTCCCGGTTTCATTCCTTGAATGAAACTCTATGTAATATATTCTCGGGTCATGGGTGTTTGTGATTAGTGTTACGTCCATGCGTCCCCAACACAGGTTCTCCTAGTGCCGGGGTGCGAGTGAGAGATATTTATATCCATCAATCAATATCAAGAAGTCACTTCACTAAAATAGTTTAACAAAACCTGTCATCAAAATAACGGCATGTCGACGTTATTAATCCACCTCTTACATCAAATGATCTGCTTCGCAAATATCGAGTATTGAGTTTTGGTATCGTAATGCGACATCCAAGAACCAGTCTCCCATTGTTTCCCAATCCGCAATACTTCACAATCAATTAACTTTAACACACACGTAGAAGCCCTTATCTATAAACCTAATAGTATTCAAGTAAACAGTAATAACGCACACACCACTAATTTGGCCGTCATTATCAAATCGCTGGTACAATTATTCGGCTCTAATCTCCTATCGATCGTTTATTCAATAATGTGTAATTTGGTTCCACAAACTATTCATTGTGTACATTTAGTAGTCACGATAATGAAGTTAATTGTAATATGTGTTTAATACGTACGGCATGTGGAAAGGGTTTCGTCCTTGCTGGAGGTTAAACTAATGTACACGGCTCGTGTTGCATCCCGCCGAACGTTGTAAGAGATCTGCGGCTGGTCTTTTTGGAACTCGCTGGGCTCCGTTTGGGTTCAGTTTAATCTGAACGATCGTCGTAGTTATAATCAGTGGAAGTTTTCTTTGCCTAAGCAGTCACTATTCTTCAAAAATCAGTCATGAAATTTTAAAATTTTATAACGTGTTTTGGTCACAGTATTACAGATTTCCCTAGACGATGACCAGTTATCATCATTATTTACCGTTAGCTCGTTTCTCTACTACCACAAAAGCTACTTAAATAAATTTCAATTCTATCGAATTAAGGATATCTTTTCGTTATCATACTGTTAAACTTCAGCCTGATGTGTGAATAAGAGGGGTTAAGTCCATACTCCGTTACTGGTCAGTTGTGGGTGGGCGTCTGCCCACCATGTATAAAATCACATCACACCATGACATGTAAAAATGTATAATTTTCATATTTACGACTTGTATTTTTAATTTTATTTTTGCTCTATGTTTGTTGTTGTATTGTTAGTTCAATATTTAAAATAACTGAAAATACAAATCAGAATAACGCACAGTTGTTTCAATCAGGATATGTATAACTAATATAAAAAAAAGTATCAAATTTGAAATGCTACTAGTATAATACTATGCTATGCGCTTACCTAAAAAATAATAGACCACGTTCCCAAAAATAAATGATCGCTTAAAATACCACAACGATACTGTGGTTACACTAAATTACCAGCATAATAATATTTAATTCTGAAATGCAGTTCACTTATTAGCATTTACATTTGACCCGTGATTTTTATATTGAGAGTACAGGACCGCATCGTCTATTTTTACATTCCATAAACATTTGACTCATGTATGCCGAGAAAGCAAACATTCTGGAAACTGAAATGTATGTCTCATCATCATCAGGCATTGTCAGTCGATAGCTGAACGAAGGTTCTCCCAAGGCGCAATATTGAGTCCGATCTTTGGCTCGCATCCAGTCAATTCCCTTCGCTCTGTTCAGACAGTCGCACCACGTAGCAGGAGGACGTTCCACGAAAACTTCAGTTAAATTTCTCTAATCTAAAAGCTATTTACTTCAACCATTGTCAATTCGCATCTAAATCGATTTTGACTAAGGAATCGATTAGATTCGATCATATATAAATATATTATAGAATTATGTTCAGTAAAATGATTACCATTATAATTAACGGGTCAAAAATTTCATCATTAATTATAGTTAATGTTAAAATTCGATGGATATAAAAATTAAATTGAGTTAACCACATCGTCGCCACTAAAACCACAAAACGTGGTTTTAGCCAACAGATATAAATTAATCAATGGATTCAATTCCTCTTTTGGATAATTAATTCTAATGAAATAATGGGAATGTTTAATTAATTCATAAATTGGCTTGTCATTTAATTATATCATTCAAATTAAGTAAGTTATTACGAATTGGCAACCCTGCCTCGCTCTGCTTCGATTTGTGCAGCCTCAGAAGTATAATGTCGAAAACAGTGAAGTGAAAAAGTATTTATTGACATCCAGTATACTTCTTAAAAATCAACATAGTTTATTCTAAAAAGTACAGCTACCCACCCCGACTTCTTCGGGTTGAATAGTTTTATACAATATACATAATGTTCATGTCCGTCTGAAATAATGTACCTACCTTTCAATTGGTAAAATATTTTTTCAAATAGTTGCCGTGGTTCCGAAGATTACCATCCACATACACCAAAAATTACAAAAATTTTACTTTCTCTTTATAATATTACTAGCGATTCGCCATAACGTCGTTCGGGTTAAAATTAATAATACATATATTCATTACTTGCAAACCGCCCTCGCTTCGCTCCAGAAAAACTTCGCTTTACGCTTAGAAATAACACCTGCATTTATTAGGACTGGTTTTTTCTCGTTCTAAGAATTAATATAAAATTCATTTATGTACAGATTTTAATAAAACGAACTTCAAATATTAAGTGAGGTTTATTGCAATACATTAGTGAAAACCATAACGAAATCGATTAAGCCGTTTCTGAGATTAGCGCGAGAAACGGCCCAGACAAGCAGACAAAAATTCTAACAAGTATTGTTTTTTGGGTTCTATTACGTATATAGCCTTTATTATTAGCTTTTCTCATATACCATTCATATACAGAAAGCGCTCAGTTAGAATTTGAATATAGGTGGTAACCTATGTCCATTCGGAATAACTTACCTTTCAAATGGTATTTTTTTTAATAGGTGCCCTAGTTCTGAGATTCTGTTCCGCATATACACAAACTCACCAAATTGGCACAGCCTCTGTATAACATTAGAATAGATTATAAATTAAGATTGCAAAATTTATTGACATTTATTCGCATATAGATAATACTTATGTGAAACAAATAACCAGCCAGTCTCACTGGCTGGCCAGTACTTTTCTTCTTTCTTCTTATATCCTGGTACAAGGTAACGTGGCTTTTAGCCTTGCTGATGTCCATAGGCGACGGTGATCACTTACCATCAGGTGGCTCATTTGCTTGTTTGTCGGCTATTAAAAAAATCCTTTGAGTTTAAATCGGAGAAACATTTAGCGCCGTTAGTTGCAACTCTGACAGTTAAAAGAAAAGTTCTATATTTAAATTTCCATTCACACATTTATGTGATATACGAATATTTCTCGGATGTTGGTTATTTTATTTTTTTCTAAATATTTGTCTGTCTGCCTGTATGTCCTTCTATAGCTCAAGAACGTTTTCACCGATTTGAATGTAATATATTACATAGTAGAAATTATAATAGAAAGTACATGTAGTTACGCAAATGATAAGCTGTAATATGATATCAGTATCTTATGATTGACATTGAAAATAAAATTGTCGTAATTCTTCAGCACCACTTTCATTTTATTTTTTCTGTGTGTGTGTGTGTGTTATTTGTATCTTCTATAGAACCATGATTTTCTATTAGTTATAAGTCATTTTACTTTTTAATCGGTTGTCATTCGTTTGTGACATATTCTTGAATATCGTGTTAAACCGCATTATATTGCTATATTAACGTAAACGTGTAGTATGTAATAGGTAACGCCGACCGCCACAGGAACCCCTGTCGTTCACCCCTGTTTTATTTTAACCTCCGCGTACAGACAACAAATGCAAAACGCGTTAGAATTTCAAACGTCAGTGCTTTTCAACGCAGTCATTAATCAGATGCGTAACGCAGAGAATTAGCCTTCGAACTGAAAACCGAGCGGCGAGTATCGGACGAAGTAATTTATTTATTCCTTTAGCGGCTCATGTACACAAGTCTTCCAGTGGACCGAATGGAAACCTTAGGAAGAGCTATAAATTCAAAAACAATACGATAAATATGTTTTCAATTTTCATTGTTTTATTCTATTTCATAGTTATTATATTTTATTTTATGTCAGCTGTTCTATGTATATATATGATTTATGTAGATACGTTAAATATATTTGACGACATCGTAGCCCAGTTATTAGAGTCCCTGACTGTTAATAGAGTACCGAGCGAAGGGTCCCGTGTTCGATTTGTAGCCGAAGCAAACATATCTGTCTGGAATTGTGAATGTTTGTGATGTCTGATTCGAGTGTGTCCGTGCTACCCCCAACCCAGGGAACCCTATGCGGGGATGTGGGAGTGTGTATAATTATTATAAAAAATATTTAAACAACTGAAATCTACCTCAACATATCACCATCTTTAGGTGTTGACCGGTAGAAAACGCTATTAGGCATTAAGTCCGACATTTATAATCCCTAGTAATAGTAATATCAATAACTACATATATAATTTTATGTGTAATTAGTTACATATGAAATGACTTGTGTAATTATATATATAATTACTGGTATTATTAATTACAACCGATTTCGAGACTAGCATAGAGCATACTGAGATTAGTTCGCGGGGTACATCACAATTACATTACGCGGGAAATCCCCATAACACTTCCGCCGGTATTATAGTTGTATGGTGTATAGTGTTGGGAAATTATATCGACGTTAACGTGTTGTGGTCGAATCGGCACGCTGCCTGTAATTACATACAAATGGATAATTGCGCAATGTTGCCAGCTCATTTTCATTGGCACACGATAGTCTGTATTCGAGAACTTATAACGTAAATACGCATGAAACTGACGGGGCAATTAAAATCATAATAATAGTAACATTACTGATGGCAATCATTGCGTTTTGTTCCAGTAACACCAACTTGTAACATGTTGATCAGTGTTAAATCAATTACTCGTCTACCAAATCAGTTCATTATAAGTAATGATTCAGTTATATAAATTTAATTACGAGCGTTTATTAATGTGTAAATAGTAATAGTTTTGACGTGCAAATATATACACCTTACCTTATACACCTTAACTTATTTTTAT
Source organism: Agathymus mariae mariae (assembly GCA_018251895.1). NCBI lineage: Eukaryota > Metazoa > Arthropoda > Insecta > Lepidoptera > Hesperiidae > Agathymus > Agathymus mariae. Next base: position 2,265 of record DWPT01002812.1, on the reverse strand, counting down.
TTTATTATTTATTTCATTTTCCTTCAACAACTTTCTCCATTTTTGCTATGACGTCCCCGTGGCTCAGTGGCTAGTAAACTTGCTGAGGGAGTGGTCTTAGTTTCAATTCCCGGCCAGGGCAAACATTTATGTGATGGATAAATGTTTGTTCTAGGATCAAGGGTGTTTGTCATTTCATATTTGTCTACGTCAATGATATATGAACATCACAAAATATCACCAACTGACCAGGCTCGGAAATTATATCCAGTTTTCCTTAGTTATACACTTTAAGGGACACAGAGAACTATCAATTATATGTACACCTGGATACAGCTACATCCGTAAGTACACGACCGATCCGTACTATGTCCATCACAAGACTGACTCTGTTCATCATTAAACTCCCCGTTCCGCAATTACCTCACCTACTCCCGAGTTGAAAATTACCTTGTCATTCTAATTCAAAATCATTTAATTATATAGGTCTTCTGTAAATACACTTATGAACGTCATTTTTTGCTTCTACTACCGTCCCGAAAGGTGCTTTAACATTGAGGAGAAGAAACGGCGAACGAAACTCCTGAGCGTATATTTTAAAACAACACATGGTAAGTTTAAAGTTAAATTAAGTTTAAGTTTTTTTTAAACTTGCGCAGAACTAGTTTCGACACTATTATTTCCAGGCGTGGTTGTTATTAATATATTCATCTATACCATAACATCCTTTCCCTATAAGCTGTGCTTTAACGTGTCGCTTAAAAGTTCCAATGAGTAACTCACGTATCAACTTTGGAACCTTGTTGTAAAACGAACAAAAGCACCATAAAATAACACTGAACTTTGGAAAGCGATATGAAGACTCAATCAAATTATTAGATTATTAAAAATGTACGGTGTACACGATATAATGCATATGCAACACTTATCGCTATCAAATAGCAGCTCTGACCAGATATCGACCACGCGACAAAGCGCTCGTTATGAAGGTTGAGTGACCCTGGCATGTAAAATAATAATACCCTAGACTTTTCAGCCGGGTACATATATTTAGAAGTAACAGCAAAATTATTGAATCATATTGTATCCATAATCCGATCATTCACGACGCAAAATGAACAAGTCACGGTCTTTAAGCAGTACTAGTTAATGCTGCAATGTGATGATTTAATGATTGCCATAAATATAAAAGATTTAATTGAGTTATGATTATGGGCATGCCATAATCTCTAGGTCTGTAACTTACTGGCCCTTCACGTTGTAGAGGGGCGAAATGAATTTCTCAATATATCGATATATTTTAGATGTATTTTAATAGCTGAAGCTGATATAACTAATAATAATAAATGGTTTAATATCATTTTGTATTAAATATTAGTTTAACTGTATTGTTTTCGTATGAATAAAATATATAAGAACTATACGTTTCAAATATTTCCGCTGTTCGCGACTAACCATCGAACGATTCCGAAGGCAGTCGATAAATGCAGACCACATACCTAATTTCAAAGCAACCACATAATATTTTAATGTAAATATTTTTCAACTTCTTTCAATATGTCCATATTAACGTACATTTGTATACCCAGTTAACAGCCAGAAAGACGACAGATTTCTCTAGTGCTATAGGTATTCACGGACAGATGTGTCCATTATCAAACAGATGGTTCACTTGCTAACAAAGTACTTAGTTTTCAAAAGTTGACGGTTACGCACGTTATACATACCTGTATCGATAAAATTCATGTAAGTCACGCATCCCTAGTGCGTATTTCCGTCGCACGTCGAGAACGCAGCTGCTGCGATGCGTTTTCTCCGTCCACGTTTCACAAACTACGCGTATGTTAACAACATTGTTTTGACAATCCTGACTGTTCTTGAAATTGGAACATTGGGTTTTTCTTTTTTAACACAGGATTCTAAATTCAATTTGTTCATTCAATTCAACTGGAAATTAAAGGCGCGATGTAGATCGATGTTGGTGACTAAAAAACGATAAATATATTAACTTTTTACTATTTATGGAATTTAGTGAATTTTTTTTTCGCCATTATATTTAGTACATTTACATGTCCAAACAATTGTGCTATCTATAATCTTTACCAATAATAATAGAGGGCCGATTGCGTACAAGAAATATTTTTAGGAAATTTTAATATAGGTCTCTGGACTCTGTTAGGGATATAGAGGCCTAATCATACATATTTTTAAATCAACTTAAAAAAATAAGGAGGTTCTCAATTCTTTTGCACTTTTTTCATGTTTGTTTGGTGGAAAGAGTATACG
>DWPT01002811.1:0-15481 GCA_018251895.1 Agathymus mariae mariae | reverse complement strand
CACAAGATGACATGACGTACGATGCCGACATGTTTTATCAACGATGCTTTATTTGAAACGTATACTAAGTAAGCAAGTAATTTATTACTTTAGACCAACACTTAACAGCAAAATTTATCAGTTTTTATATTAATCTAGCAATGTACCTTCCTATATTTTATAAATAGTAACCGGGTACTTATATTTAAAAAATATATTATTATTATTTACATTATTAATAAACAGAGAATATTATTTTATGAATATAAACAGAGAATATTAATATTTAATGAGTTTGTGTGTATGTAGAAGACAATCTCTGGAATCACGGCACGATATATTATTCCAGGTGGACATACAAGAAGGCTATAGATATGTATTTATTTATTTGTTTTTATTTATTTATTTATTGGATACCGACATAAAATACAGTTTTTAACTCTAGAATAAATTGTGGCGTTGTTGATGCTTCTTAACTGTTCTTACAATTACAGGTGACCACACCATGATCAAGGATACAGTTTTAAATTTAAATTTAAAATTACAAAATTATTTAAGATTAACAGTAATAATTTAGGATGAATTCGGTTAAATGTAATAAAATGGAGTCAAGTGAATTAAAACTAAAATAATATAAATAATCTTACATGTCATTCAAAATTCGAATTTATAAATAGTAGGTATATATGTATATAAATTAGCATAATTGTTCAACTCGAATGAAGTCAGTACGGCCTAGGCACAAAATTCACTCACAATTTTAATGGTAATGTTTTTTATTTTCTTATTTTTATTTATTTAATGTTATAATTATTTTACATCTAACAATAATAATCATTGAAAATCAAGAAAAGGTGCATTGGGGCCTTTATATCCTGAGGCTTGTTACAATAGTACATTAATAATAAAGTTAACTAATAACAGGGTATATCGAAAGTTGGCTAAGTTCAGCTATTCAAATTCAGTTCTAGTGTTTCCGCACTTCAAACGTCTCGCTCCCTATTTTGTGACATTTTACGTTTCTAGATCTTCGGTCAGCCTACGAATTTCTATCATTTTTAGCGTGAATAACCACTAGTTCACCACGAATTAGTATACCATTTTTATCTGGCTGGCTAGCTACCATCTTTCTTTTACAATCAACCGTCAAATATTGTTTACAGGTTTCACTTACAGTATTAGTCTGATAGTAATAAGCTGGTTTCTCGTTTCTATCTTATCCAGCAACGCGTCGGTGATGCCTTTGGAGTTACGCACACCCAATCAGGTAAGCCCGTTTGTTCGTTTATCAAGTTCTTACATGAAAAAATACGTACCACTTAATTATCATGTATTATTTAGGTGACATCAAATATTGTTATTTTAATATTGTGAAAGATACAATGGTTTATAATGGGATTACAAAAAATTATATAATCTTTCATATATCATGAGAGCACTCCCACAGATTAATCACTAAATACGTCACGAATTTCTTTTTTATATTTTTCATTCATAATTATATTTTAACTACTTCCAAATGTAACAAGTAAGTTGTAGTTTTAAGTTTTGGTTTTTTAAAGTGCTGATACAATTACTGATTGCAACATTTATCTAAGTAAAAAACAATTTCCTAGTTTTTCTCAATGTACTTATCTAGGTTACGTGATAAGTACTTAATATTGTTTATACTAAATATATTAACTTACCCAATTCATGTTGATGCTTTGCTAATGCCAGCTTGAAGTTAAGTATGGAACACTTATTCACGTTATGGCGCGAAGTGCGACCGTGGCTTGAGCAGCTTTTAATGTGGCGCGAAGTATCGAGTTTTCCGCGCGGCAACTGCGGTGTCTGCGGCACGTCTGGTCGCGTCGCGATATCGTCGCATCGTTCACGGGGGCCATAGCGCACGCGCATGCCCCGGCGCTGGGACTCGTTTTAGCACGTTATTCCTTAAAACTATTACCCCAGAGGCAACGATGTTTCCAAGTACATTACGACTGCTTCGTTAAACATCATTCGTATAGTTTAATATCCTATCAGATATATGAGAAACGTAATCATTAAATCAGTTATTATATTGAGCTTTCCCAAAGTAAGAATCACGATTAAGTGATTTCATTAACATTCTATTGATTTTTGATCTTATAATTTTAAGCAAAACATTGCCGCAGTGGTCACGCCTAGCCACATTTGTTTTTATTTTCCAAATTTGAATAATCGACCAACACCACTATGATAATCAATACCAGCCAGTACGTTTGTAGTGTATTAATAAATTAATTGTTGTATTGCGCAAGAAAAAAGAAACGTCAAGTAAAACCTCCAAGAGGGCCCATGTTGTAATTTATTATAAGAATAGATATTATAACTATATACTAATCTATAACAGTGATGCAACTCGTACGCAATTATGCTATTATGCGACAGAATGTTTTTCGTAAGCAGCAGAGCCATATGAGGACTTCCGGATTATATCATTATAATTTAGTTCAATTGCCTGTCCCTACTCTGTGCATTCAAATTAATAATTAGTTTTCCGTGTATGTACCTATTATTGCGATTCGGTATCTATTATGGCTATGTGTTACCTAATGTATTTGCAGTATTTCAACAGAAACAAAATGTTAATACAATGTCTTCATGTTGTGATTTAAGTTTATACAAAAAACTATTTTGTAACATTTATCTTGAAAACGTTTTACTTTGACTTATATGACGGAATTTGAAAGATTTAAGCTTACAATAGATGCTCAGGCGCCCAATTACTCGAAACTCTACAATCCAGGTATACGTGTAGTCACTGAATGAGGGTACCATAAAAACTACACTAGTCACTAATAATAGTACTAAGTGGTTGCCTTGTAGTTTGAATGTTGATCTCCCGCATAGAGGACTCGAATACGAATCCTACACGCATCTACAACTTTCTACAACTTCTAAATTAACTACTGGCTTCGGTGAAAGACAACATTGTGCGGAAAACTTCATAAAGTATAATTCTCCATAATATTCTCAAAAGTGTGTGAAGTGTCAATCCATACTTGGCCAGCCTGGCGGACTATGCCTTTAATCCCATTCAGTCTGAGACGAGGCTCGATCCTCGCAGTGGGATGTAAGTTTGTAGTTTGATGTAAAGTTGAATAATTACTTATGATAATAATTGAATTGTTAAGGCAAACATTTAAAGTTGTTTTTGTTATTCAACGTATGAATAAAGAGAATTTTATAATTTGGTCAATTCGTTTGGATATTAGTGTGTATAAATGTGTATATATATATATTTATATATATATAAATTTCTGAACCACGCTACTTTCTCCTTAAGAATAACAATTAAGTATATTGCTAGCTTGGTACGAATGGTAGCTTTAAATTCACGTTAATTTTGTAGTTATGTATCAATTTGCCATTCTATGTGTTATTTACATCATAATCTTTGTACTAAACAAAGGACACTAAGCATATTTCAATGTTAAATACAATGGAATGTTGTTTTTTGTAAGTTAAGAGAACGATATCAGAACATATAAATGTTTATCAATTTTTAATTAAGTAGATATTACAATTGCTATCGTCAAACACACATGAAATCTAGATATGTGGATTTTTTAAACCTCCTCTCGTTAACAAATAACAAATACCTAAACTTACACAACTTATTTTCACTTTTGCATATTTCTCAGCCAAATCATAATAATTTTTTGATATAATACCAAAAACATCATCGACGTGATTATGGCTAAGTGGTGGACTCGTTTATAACTGGTTCTTGGACACTGCAAACTAATCGCGTTGACATTTCGCTGTTGTCTCTTGAAAATATCTACCCTACCGCAATACATATAACAGAAGATATATAATATAGAAGAAGGAACCTGTCGTCAAGATCTGAAAAGTAGTTAACTAGCTATTTATCCACAACGATGTCCCTAATTTAGATAAAATGTTGACTTTAAGAGACTTCCGATTAGATTCGATCTTATTCGTTTTTGGATGATACTCGCTAGTATTATCTAAATATGGTAAGGATATAAGGATGAAGTCATGAGTCATTAGAAGTTTTTAGATTGACGATTATTAATTATATTTGAAAACAATTAAGTACCACTGACTTCCAAAACTATATTACAATGAAAAAAAAATGTATTCATTCGATAGAATATCTTCTCAATTTTTGTGTAGCATAATTAATAAAATATGATAGTTTCTAATCACTGTCAAAAATATTGGATGCTTAACAGTACGTTGTTTACCAAGTACTGTCATACTGTGCTTGTTCTTTACAAACTAAATACACATTTAAAAGGTAGTATCCAGCTGTTAAGGGACCAGGGATTAAATATAATTTATTGCGGTGTGTATTTGAAATTAGTTACCACTGTTACATATTCTACCTTCACTTAGAACATCAGTGCCTCGCGTTTATAAATACCACTCGCACCCGAAACAAGTGGTATTCATTTTTATCAGGCATTTATAAACTTTCAAAAATGGTCGAATGTTTCTAAAAATAGGACGTAGGACCATGTTACGGATATTGTGTTACCAACCCTACAGTTTCCACCATGTTACTTGTTAAGGCTTCGTCAAACTATAAAATATTTCCGCAACGGCCCTATTACGCTACTAACAAACTCCAACACGAATTTGCAGTCGCACTCGATGATCGCAGGTATTTCGTTTCCTACAGAGATTCGATTATTACTGCTATTCGAGTTTTTCTGAACTATTAATCTTTTCACTTACATTTAATATTCCTAAAAAAAAAAATACGGCAGTCGATGACGCACGTAATAAAAGTCCATGTATGAGATATTCGAGTATATACACAAAGCATAGGGCCGAAAGTTGCATAATACGCATAGGGTTTATGGAACTTACTGTTCTGTTTTTTTTATTATTTTTCATGAAATTTCGCGTATAGGTAACAACAATTTTAGTGTTTCATTTATTTTCGTATAAATAAAATAGTAAATACGTAAATCTTAAGTAATTTTACCTAAATAATAACTATGTATCAAACATTGTAGATTTTTTATTTTAAAAATATTCTAGTTTCGCTGATGAACCTATAGTTTAGCTTCACGCCCGGATTAGCGTCGCTTGAGAGGGAGGTGGAAATAGTATTTCAGCCTTATGTTGCTGAAAGGAGATCAAACTTTGCATGTATAATAATTATATTATATTGAATTATCAGTAATAAATATTATAATAAACAAAATTGTAATAAATAAAAGTCGTGTTCACATTCACCTATTAACGAGTGCATATCAACTTGTTTCTACGCTCGTTCGTCACGCACTCTACAACATCAGCAGCTATATAAACGGCAACTCGATTAGTAACAATTCCCCCTGTTCGATTATTAAGTACCCCTGGCCCATGGAAGCGAACAGCCAAATACTTGGGTGTGACGCTAGATTCCAAATTCACCTTCCGGCCCCACGTCCGAAAGGTGATCGGGACCGCCCGCTTCTACATAGCCTGCCTTAACAGTATGTTAGGGCGGCATAATAAAATGTCCCTCAGGAACGCTCTATAAGGTTTGTATTCGACTTATGCCGCCTTTGACTTCGTACAAGCGAATCCAAATGTAATATACTTAATCCAAAGAGTCTAAAAATCTTCTGCCGTAGAGCAACTAATGCCCACTGGTGTGTTAGAAATGCAGATCTACACAGGGACTTAGTGCTTCCCACCATCCAACAACTCATTAGACTTCCGTTAGTGCTCATCCATATGGTGACACAAGTCCCCAACTGACAATACATTCAGTGTAGACTTCCGACCGAATACTCCATAGGGAGTACCGCTAGCCCCCGTATTCCGCAAGAAGGGGTCGTATTCGATGAAAGATTAGAGGCCGCAAGGCCAAAGTCAAGGTGTAGTCCTACATAACCCGCGCAACCGGCAGCGCTGGTATGCATATGCATGCATAATTCACCACCCCCTTCCCTAGGGTAGGAGGTAGGAGGGTAGCCCTATCTCCTTGCTTAGGCGCAAAAAAAAGGAACAATTAATTCGCCAACTAGACGGTACAGAGTGCGATAGCCCCGTAGTCCACTCTGGGAGTCGACATTTGACTTGAGCGATAACCCTGCAGCCCTTAGGGAAAATGCAAGCTACGAAATTGAGGAAGGCGATAGCCCCACAGTTCCTTCTCAGAACCACAAATAGGCATATACGAATCAAATGTTGTATGTTAGTTTTAAACTGAATATACCTAGTTAGTCATCCATCAGTTATTTATTTCATCGCCTGTCATCATATTGGTGCCCAACGTAAACGAACCTATAAGTTTTATAACAAAAAGACGAACAACAAGAATCATTAAATAAACTCGAGATTGCGTTAACTACGACACCTGTACTAAAACAGGCTAGTTATAAGTTACCCTACATGATAATAACAAGATGCTAGTGAGTACGCCATAGGTGCAGCTTTAGTGCAGGGGGAAGGAGACAATGAACATCACGCGCACTACGCGAGCAGATTGCTCTCGCCTGCTGAACGTAACTATAGTGTAACTGAAAAGAAAACCGGATACAGGATATAAGATTAGTGATCTTGTTCTCGTGGAAACACATCCAATGAGCGTCGAGATGGCCCATATGTAATACGAAAAAAACTTGGGCCTTCGACATATGAAGTAGCTTATACAGTCTCCAGTAGCGCCAATTGGAAAATATTATCACAAACAATAATTATAAACTCAGAACAGCAATACTATCATAATCATAAGCATAAAATTATTAAAATTGTGATAAACTGTTTTTGTAAATATAGTATATTTTTGTTTCTTGCCCTAAAGTTATAGTTTTTATCAAATATACCTCAATCATACCTATTAATTCAATAAGTCAGTTGGTACTGAATATATCTATCACTCATAATAATTTGTGGCATCCACAACACAGAGAAATATATAGTAGCAATTCAATATTAAGTTATAAATTAGTCATATTATCTTACCATGGCATATTGGGGCACCCAGGAATACTGTCCCGTGCTAGCAGAACAGGGTAAGAGGCCACAGAAGCCAACCTGCTTGGTGATACGGTTTCGTGTATGGGTTAAATAATCAATATTATTACTGGTATTATTATCTTTCGTGAAACTTTCCTGGCTACCTACCACCCTCCTGTTTGAGTCACCTGCCAAACGACTAGTGTTCCGACTGTGGGCTTGAAAGCCATTACCTACTTGTTTTCTTTCTCAATCCACAACATATTAGTGAGGTCTTTGGTGTTAATCATGTCCATGTGCGACGTTGATCTTTTACCATCAGGTGATTCGTTTGCTCATTAGTAAAACATACACATAAAAATAAAACAAATTATAATATTGTGTGTACCTGTAGGAAAAATTAATGATTGTAAGAAGTGTACCACTCAGTGCATGGAAGTTGTTTGAATTAAGGAATGGCACGAGGAATCAAAGACTGAGTGCATGGTGACTGGAGAGATTGTTTTTTTGTTTGCTGTAGTATAATAATAGGGTGTGAGGTGTTGGTCCCATATAATATTGAGGTGTAGAAGTAATATTGTAGTTACAAAAGTGGAAACAAAGAGTTTTACTGTAAGCAAACTGTGTTATTGTCCCAACCCCCACAAATGTAATAAATAATGACAAGTTACAATTGACAATCCATGATAAATTGTAAATGTCCTACACAAAATGGGACCATATGTAATAATTGCAACAAAATAATTTATAAACAAATAAGAAAATAGAAACCTAAATATTACAAAAAAAAAAAAAAAAAAAAATACTCCTTTTAAACGGAAATCATTTATAAAATTGTAAGTGCTATTTTTAAAATTTTCCATTACATAAAGTAAGTTATGAAACAAAAACATGTGTGTGTGTTAATTTGATATTAATTACTTAAAGTAACAATCAAATATACAGTTAAACATTTACTTTTCTTGATATGTGCTCCATAAACTCATCTAATGGATCAATAGGATTATCATTCAAATTTGTTTTCTTGTACATTTCAACTAAGTCCATATGTTCTTCGAGTGTTTCAGATTCATTAGTCTCAGAATCAAAATATTTATCCTCTGCATCCTGTGAAATTTGTTCAAGGTCATCATATTCCTCATTATTATCTATATTATTATAATCTATGTCTGCATCTCTGCCTTCAATAAAACTGCTATACATTTCCTGTAGAAATTCTTCACGGAGTAAATTTCTTTCATTTGCATTGATCATAGCTTGTTTCCTTACTTCAGGAGTATTTGATGATATTGGGTCTGGAATATCAAATGCTCCCCAGTGTTTTTCATTGGTTTTCTTAACATAACTAGTATTACCATTACTTTCATATCTGAGGCAAGAGTTGTCTATTTCACTTTCTGCAAGCATTTGTTCATTTTTCATTTCCCTCATTTCACTTCGATCAATTGTCTCGAGGATCATACTAAGAAGAGTAATATTTCCACTATCCACTAAATCACGTTCCTTTATTTCATCATCAGTCATATACTGGCCTACAAGCTGCTCATAAAGAAGAGGGTTCCGCAACATCATCTGTTTGTCAGTAAAATAGTCTGTATCTTGTTTTAATTTTTGTAGTGCCTTGTACCGCCTATTTCTTACTCTCTTGTACCTGCTGGCATGGTATTTATCAAGTTGCATTATACATTCTTGAAGACTTATATGATCATAATGGTTAGAAAGTTGTATTTTTTTAAAATAGTCCAAGTGGTTTGGAGATAAATATTTACCAAACTGTAAAAGGAATTTTGTTGGTGATCGTTTAAAAAGATTACACGCCAGTTTTATTTTGTCTGCAGTCCGCAATTGTTCTTCTTGGACGTGAGCATTTTTAAAAGATATATTTGCACATCTGACTAAATAGTCTATAATATCTTCAATGGGATCGATTTCTTGCTCTTCGTCATTTAAAGTTTTACCATCAAGTTCATCGACAGGAAAATGAGTAACCTCCATTTTATTTTTTTACTTTTTATACATCTTTTGGAAGCATATAAAAGTCGTAAATAACGTTACCTAATTTTAATAATCTGCGTGATTACGGTAAGCTTTATAATTTAACTGCTTAAATGGTAAATTAGAAGTGATCTACGGTTGTAGATTAATCCTATAAGATTATTATACAAATCAAACTATCGCATTTAGACTCAAATAAAATAAAAATAAAAGTGACAATATTTTGATTTGTCGTACCATAAAAGTCAATAATCCGTATCTTCTAATTTGACAGTTTATTTATAATCCGTCTGATATACAATAAAATTTATAATTTATGGTTAATAAATTTCAAATGCACAGACTGTTACTGTACACGATGCTAACAAATTACACTTTATTTTCGAGTCTAATACATAGAATAATAATTATAATATTAGGAGGCTCATCTGCTTGTTTGTCGATTAATAACATAAAAAATACAATAATGACGTAAGACCATTCTTTCCGATGCGACCTAATCCTTAATATGTAATATTTGTTTGTGGAATGTTTGTTTACTATAAAAGCAAACTACATTTACTATACAAAAAGTAAATATATACACATAGCACTCGTGCTTATGCAATTCAATTTATAAAATAGTCGATATTCAGACTGTAACTACGTGTAATAAAACATTGAAATTTAAAAAATAAAAACTAGTTTCTAATCTACCAACACTTAAAGTTTTCGAAATTATTTTATTGTATCAGATGCTTCATGCTTGAGTCGTTTGGAGGCTGACTCAAGCAGGACGGTGGTAGCTAGCCAGCAGGCTAGCAGGCTTCACAGAAGGATAACAACATATATAACTTATTAATAATACTGATAATATAATCTTTACGCAAAGCCCCATTACCAAGTAGGCCGGCTTCTGTTGCCTTTTACAACACCCTGTTCTGAAAACATGGCATTTGGGGGAATATTCTAGGTCGCTTTAATACGGCCAAAATGATACAGGTAATACAGGCCTACGGCCTAATACGGGTAATAATGGCTTTTATATATATATATTATTTTTAGGCTTTTAAAACACATCTTTCAGGCCTTGACTCCCACAGAATACTATAAGTGTATTTTGGGATCTGTCTAAAATGTTTGATTGTTTTGAGCACTAAACAATAATTTTCAAAATAAGTCGTTATAGCGTCAAGTACATAGCACTCAATTTTATTGCGACCTATTTGAAGGGAAGGATTCAATGTGTTAGTATAAATAGTGCCAAATCATAGGGATCATCAGTTGTAAATATTGTAAAGAATGTACCACAGTAGTGTTTGCTAATAATACCTCTTTTATATTGAATAAAAGGAAAAAAGAAATTGAAAATCTAAGCAGTATTTTTCTTATGTATTATATTTCTTTTAGTATAAATACATTTACTGCTAAAAAAACCGATGTGTGTAAAATTTACATTAAGAAGTATGCAAAAAGTAGGAATATTCTTTAAATTAAATAATGAAACATTGACTATTTATATCGGTTCGTTAAACTGAATAGGTCTCCTTTGTTGGGAAAAATTAGATCTTCTGCATCACGGTATAATAATACAACAAATCACAAACAACATGATAAACGAAAGACATGTTAGTGACGTATTAACTCGAGCTGAATTTGCACGAACAAATAAAAATAGAGTTACTATTTTAGAGCTGTTTAGCTGTCGAACTTAAAATATATATATATATATATATATTTATTTATTTTTTTGCTGTATGAATTTATTAGTATTATTTTTGTTAGACGATACCTTATGATTGATTTTCGAAGTTTATTTGAGATATCGTTATTTAAATTCTGTCTCAGGTTAGGTGTAAATGAATGAATTTATACTGTATACTATATTATATTTAATAGTCTTGATTGTCTGCGGCAGTGACAATGACAATGTTGACACTGTTGACAGTGATTACTAAGAGCTGTATTAAAAATACATAATAATGTTTATAAAATGTGGTGATTGATACGGAAAAGAGGGAAGTACCGGGCAATAAGTTAAAACAAACGTTAATTTTATCCTAAACATTAAAACATGAAATCATTGTACGACGTACAAAAATGAGAGTAATAAACAAAAAATTCAATTAGTGCCAGTGAATGTTATCAATCACGATATATCTGACATTGAAGTTTATTTTAAGTTTAGAAAGAGATGACAATATACCCAATACATTGTTTACAATACACCCAAAAATATAAGTGTTATCAATAAACGAAATGAGCTATTTCATTAACGTAACTTGGAAATGGGAGGACATGTGCGGCCCAACGGGTCTGCATGTATGGAACGATACGTCAAAAGATTTTGGATTATGTTTTCAGGAATTATTCATGCAGATACCTTTGTTTTTTATTCAAGCTATCGTATCCGGTTATTATGTGGGTTATAGAAAACATTGGGTTATCAGAGAAAAAATTCAGGAACGTGCAATAATTTTAAGAAGTTTTATTGTGTTGGCACTCGTTTTTACTCCAATAATTGAGTTGTACATATTTCTTACGAGCTCACAATTTGTGCTCTACCCTGTCGACTACTTCGCTGCAGGCGCGGCATGTCTATCATGGATAGTGCATTTTGGATATGTGCTGGCATTGAAACACCGTTTGGGACAAAGTGCACGTGGCCCCACTTGCCAGTTGATACTGTGGAGCATGATCGTCCTGCTCAATGTCATAGCATTACGTAGTAGTATTCTAGCTGGAATGCCAACAACATTTAATGTAGTAACATTGTGTGCCCATTCCCTATATTTTATAACTCTACTACCTTCCAGTAACTCTAGACCAACATTTTTCTCGCAATCCTTAGTTGGGTCACAACATTCTAATGTAAGTTAATTACATGATTATTATAATTTATCCTGACAATAAGTGTAATGATATTTTGGTTCAAGCTATTTTGGAAAAAAAATATATGTCTAGATATTTTAGTTATGTTGAGAAAATAAATAATTATTTAAAATATCTAAGAAGAAAATGAAAAATTTGAGTTGTTATGAACATATGTATTATATAAGCCTGTGAGACCAAAAATTCAAGTTATTGCATTTATCATAGACATGGCACTACAGTGAGGTTTAGTTACATTAGAAAGTAAAATTATTTGTATTTACATAATTTCAGAGTGAATATACTCCTTTATTGCCACACATAGATGAAGGGGTCCTGGGTACAGCAATGCAAGGTCTCTCTTGGTGGTCTAAATTAACTTTTTTATGGGTTGACCCAGTTCTACAAAAAGGTATACTGTTTAAATGGAGTACATTGCTTAGCCCCAGCTTACAATAAGCTTTGGTTAACTTATAAACATGGTATTGTAATACTTATTTTGTCATACTATGGTTTATTTCAACAAACTTAAAATTATTTTCAAGGCTTGGAAAATAAATTGAATGATTTAGAAGAACTTCATGATTTACCTGCAACTTACCGCTCTTCATATGTAGGTGCTAGATTGGACAAAGCCCTCGTTGGAAATATAGATAATTATCTGCAGTACACTGAAGTTCCCCATGAGCCCTTTATAACGTCTGGTAAGATAACCTAAACTTTACAATGGAATACTTTAACACACAGACCTAAATCTGACAAAGAAATAGACACATAGTTACACATATGTGCACAGAAAATTATCTTATTGCTACAGTAATAAATTAAATCTATTAGAGGGATTTGGTATTTACACTAATAATTTATTCTTAGTTACTTTGAAGTAAAAAGAAGTATTTAGACAATACTATGCCAATCCTTTAAATAAGTCCAGTTATGTATTATGAGGCTGTATCTAGTAGTCATGTGAAACAGCCTAAATATTTATGAGGCTGGACTGAACTAAATTTCCTTTTTGGTTCAGTAGTGACTATAGAAAATTGCAATTTCTGTAATTATTTCAGATTTATTTAGGGTATTTAAAAATAATTTGAAATATACTCCGTTTAAATTCATTTAATTTTCGAAGCACTAAAAATGGCTACGTTTATTTGGTTTCATATATACAGATATTTCAGGGTATGGATCAGTAGGAGAAACGCGGCCGCAAGCGTCAACTCCTGTGACGCCAACATCGCGCGTGCCATTCCGGCCGACACGCCGTCAGAATGTATCATTGATACGCGCGCTACACACTTGCTTCGCCCTACCGTTCTACAGCATTGGCATCCTCAAACTCATTTCGGACATGGCGGGCTTTGCCGGCCCCATGCTACTGAATAAACTCGTTCGATTTGTTGAAGATGAAAGTATCGATATGCATTTTGGGTAAATACGTTTGAATTATGTAAACATGCAAAATTATGTTAATTATTATAGCAAAATCTATTAATTATGTATTTCAATTTTATCCTTGCAGTTATGCATATGCGGCCGGTCTTTTAGTCTCCGCCGTGGTAGGAACGCTGTTCAATGTACATTTCAATTGGCTCATGTCTATAATTGGAATTAAAATGAGGGGCGCAATCGTTTCTACAATACTCAGAAAAACCTTGAGTGTGACTTCAACTCATTTATCCAAATCATTCTCTATAGGTGAAATAACAAACTTTATGTCAACCGATACTGATAGAATAGTGAATTCTTGTCCAAGCTTTCATGCCCTTTGGAGTATTCCACTACAGGTGTGTACATTAAATATAGTTGAGGATTCATAAAATCAAATAACTTTATTCTATTACTATTTGTTTATGATTTCAGTTGGTCATCACCTTGTTTCTTTTGTATCAACAAGTTGGAATATCGTTTCTGGCAGGTGTGGCTTTCTCGGTAATTTTGATACCTATAAACAAGTTGATAGCTAATAAAATCGGTCTACTGAGCACTGAATTAATGAAGCACAAAGACACCCGTGTGAGTTTGATCAGCGATATGATCCGAGGCATCAGGACAATTAAATATCATGTATGGGAAGATTACTTCATAAGTAGAGTTACAGGTAATTTTATGTAATAAATTTTATTATCTACACTTGGTTATGCAACTACAGGCCAATTTTTATGTCCAGTCTATAAAGTTAAATTGTACTGTAATTTTTAAACTTAACTAAACAATAATTTCAACATTTTTACACCACTGTTCACTGACATATAAACACTAGTTTCTGTCACTTCCACTGCTCTTGTACGACATTTTGGTTCTCTATGCCGATTATATGTATCTTACAAAAGATTGCTTTCTCAACCAGTTTGTTATACCAAATTACAATCTTTGTTACCGACAAACATAACATATAATATTTTTGGCTCATAAAATTTTAGTCAACTTACAAAAGATATGACTTATTCCAAAATTGTTGAATATTACAAACAGCACAACCGATATTTATAATTAATTATCCAGTACTGGAGTAAACTTTTTGTTGCTGGTCTGTTACAGAGGCGCGCGTGAAGGAGGTGAAGTACCTGCGCGGACGCAAGTACCTCGACGCGGTGTGTGTGGTGTTGTGGGCCACCACGCCCGTGCTTGTCGCGGCGCTGACGCTCGGGACGCATGCTCTGCGGGGGCAACCGCTCAATGCCCCAGAGGTAAACGAAATGATGTGACTTAACATCATAAAAATGACATTTAACACAACACAATAAACCAAAACCTACGCGTGAACATTTATCTGTCACATATTTTTTTTGCCCAAACCAAAAATCTATTGACACCGCTGAAACCGTCAGATGCTGCAAGGTTGCGAGGGGTTAATCACTGTTGATCTTCTCGTAATATACTCAATATTTACGCGTGTAACGTAACTAACGCATTGTCACTAAAGGTTTAATGTAATTTTATTTCACTTTTTAACGAAGTCCAAAAATTTTTTGACGTAAATTTACTTTTTGTCTTCGTTTTCAGGTGTTTACAACTGTGGCGTTGGTTAACATGCTGATAGCACCTTTAAACGCTTTCCCATGGGTCCTTAATGGTCTGACCGAAGCATGGGTTTCCATAAAACGCATACAAAAACTTCTGGATGTAAGTCTTATGTTAGATAAGTATGCCGCCCGCTTATCGCTTCATAAAACAAATGTCTTTTATAAATACCGACCCGAATGTTTTTTAATAAATAATTATCAAGAGCTTAATAAATTTCACATTTGCCATTTTTTCACTTCTATAGTTAGTAAAAAACTATTAATAATTTCCTACTTCTGTAAAATACTCGTTTATAATAATAGTTGCATAAATTTGGTAACTACGCTTTGAACAAAACTTCAATACTTACTTTTATGCCTCACTCTGTGACAATAAGATCCATTTGGTCCAGGATGAAACCTATAATTTAAGTTATAAATATGCCAACTGCCATCTTTTTGTTTCCACCTGACACTTAAGACATTAAACTGCATTAAAGATAATGCAACGGCATTATCTCAGCGTTTGTTCGATACAACGTTTCATTATGTCGAAATCGTAGGTCATATTTAAATCAAATTTAAAATTATTTAATCATGTAGGTATTCTCTAAATATTTTTGCTACTACTACCGTTTCGGAAAGGTGCTTTAACATCGAGGAGAAGAGACAACGAAAAAAACTCCTCAGCACATCTTTTAAAC
>DWPT01002810.1:0-15484 GCA_018251895.1 Agathymus mariae mariae | reverse complement strand
TACTGGGACCCGGGTAGAATGGAAGGTTGCCACTATGGGGTGCCCACAGGGTTCTGTACTGGGCCCCTCGCTCTGGAGTTTATTGATGGACGACCTGCTGCGACTTCCCCTTCCTGGGGAGGTCAACATGGTGGCATATGAGGATGACGTTACTATCATTGTGGAAGGCAACAGCCGCAGAGAAATAGAGTCAATCACAGAGAAAACGCTGTCGATGGTTATGCAGTGGGGAGTACAAAATAGACTGGGCTTCTCACTGTCCAAGACGATGATGATGACCATCAAAGGGAAGTTGCAGCGTCCTCCCACTGTAAAGCTGGACCAAAACCCTGTAAGAAATGTAACATCCGCAAAACTTCTAGGAGTAACGATCGACGACAAGCAGTCCTTTGTCCTGCACGCCACCGACATCGGGGAAGGAGCAGCAAAATGTTTCGGGAAGGTTTCTAGAGTCTCAGGGTCTTCATTCGGGATAAGGTACAGGGCACTTAAAACCTTGTACAAAGGCACATATGTTCCAGTGGTCACTTATGCCGCGGCTTGCTGGTACCATAGGGTGGATCAGTTTGCTGTGAGAAGCACTCTAATCCGCACACAAAGACCCGCACTCATACTCCTGACCAAGGCGTACCGCTCCGTTAGTACCGCGGCATTGCCGGTGCTGGCGGGAGTGCTGCCGGCGGACCTGGAGGTGGCTCGTGCTGGAGCAATTTACGATTGCGCCAAGAGGATATCTCCTCCCAAATCGAAGGGAAGCGCTAAAGGGAAGTGACTGCGCGTGTCGTTGCCTGATGACAGGAGCGGTGGGACTCCAGCGTGAATGGCCGAGAGCTATACCGTTTCTTTCCGTGCGTGACAACGAGGATGGAAGCCCGCTGGGTTGAACCCGACTACGTGACATCACAGCTCCTCATAGGGCATGGGTGTTTCAATAGTAGACTGACTAGGATGAGGCTGAAGGATGACAGTAGTTGTGTCTGTGGAGCAGCCGAGGAGAATAGCTATCATGTGATCTGGGAGTGCCCATTGTATGAGTGTGAGCGGCAGGAGATGTTGAATGGGATGGACCGAGTGGAGGAGGGCCCGGTGTACTACCTAGACTTGGTTAGCACGGAGGCAAACTTTGGAAAATTTAAACGATTTGCTAAACACTGGCATACCAAGAGGAACGCTAGCAATCAAATTGGCAACAAAGATACTGCTGACGCTCGAAGCGTACTTGTATGTCCAGCCCCTTCAGGGGAGAGTCGGGCTAATAGGGACAAGGATGAGAGAAATAATTTGTAGGGAGTCAAGAGTTGCACGCGGTATATTCCCGTGTGCATTTCCTAAGATTCGGCCCGTATAACCGCAAGGTTGGTAGGGCCATAGGAGGTGATGGGTTGTCATGTCCAAGCAGTCTTATCTTCTAATTTGTAGTAAGTTAAGAAAGTTTCGAAAATCCCGGAATTTTCCTTGATACTCATCATTTTAGTACAATTTAAAGTAACGCTCTTTCGTACAATTGGTTAACGAAGGCGTGTATTAAGGTTAATGGCGAGCTGGGTGCTGAATATGACGCATTCATAGAAATCTAATAGCATAGAGAAAGTCTCTGATTTATGCACATTTTACAGATCATCTAATTTATTTACTTTAGTATACGATTATTTTATTATACAAGCATACGATGTCTTACTTTCGAGATCGAAAACAATGTCACACTAAGTACTTTACACTGTAACTAAATAACTTCCATTGTATGGATGTCGCATAGGATCCAAGTACTCCATTATCTCAGAGGTTAAAGTTCAAGTTATATATACATGTTAAATATATGATGTATTGTATTGTATATTATCACGAGGGTTACAGACAAGTAGTACAATCGTCATGCAACATTTAGTGAACACTCACGTCACCGTAATCAGGGTATCCTGGTTTATAGTTACTATAGGGTGAGTATGTCATATTATAACAGTAAATATTTCATTTCTTATATAAATATGTTTTTCTTTATGTTATGTATTTTTTATATTTTTTTAACTATATATTACCCGAAAGTCTAGTATAATAAAAATCATTTTTTTTTAATTTAAATACTAAAAATAACCAGCACAAACATTTAACAAGTCTTGTTTATAAACACACAGTGCAGCTGAAGAATATCAGAGGGCCCGCACTTTGATGTAGTCGACGAGAAGCGCGGGCTGAGTCCAGGTGGGCAGCCAGCTGTCTTTAGCTCTGAAGAAGTTGAGTCTGGCCCTCCTCGCCGTGTTTACCCACGGCTTCGGTATTGTGTACAGTGAGACAACTCCGTCTGGGAACTCACTGACTCCGCCAGCAGACACGCCCAGTGAGATCCTGAACTAAAAAAGATAACAAACCAATTTTATTGGCTATAATAAACTCCATAGCTAAACAACGATTATTTTGGTGACCGTTGTTTACTCAAGTGCAAAAACACTTGAAAACTAATATTATCTTTGACGTAATTTCTATAAAAATTATTAAGAGAAAATAATTATAAATAAATGTGACTAACTGTATAACTGGCTGACTGAATAAGATAAATTGTAAATTTAAACAAGTCAGTTAATTTTAATAATTTATTAATATACATACGTAATCATCAAATGGCGCTATTGGAGTTTTCAGAAATGTCCGAGATAGCAGATCACATGTGTCTCTGGGCAGTCGAGTTTGTAGGCCACTGGTTGGCGGTTCTATTCTTCCCCATTCTTCGCCATCAACAAAAAGGACTATCATTTCTGAAAATTAAGGGACATATTATTTATATTTTTCAAGTAAGTACGCATTAGCACCCTGGAAAAACATCCCAATGTGAAACATCCCAACGATGCTCTAGTGTTAATTGATGGTTGTTGATCCAGCAATAGATCTGTGGATATTCTTGTCACTTCAACTTTCTCTGGCCTTTCTAACAAAAAAATAACACGCGATATGTTGTATCGAATACAGCAGGCACTATCAATATTGCTAATACTACCAATTAAATATTTTGTCATTTAATTATATATTTTGTCTTGTTTTCGTAAATTTCAACATGTTTTGTCAATTTTTTCCCAAAATTTTGAACTACTCAGTTTTTAATCTTTGTCAAACAGTGGTTGTTCCGTAGGTAAACTAATTTAACAAAATTTATAGTGCATCTCGTCATTACTTGTTCTTGACAATCTCCGTTATTAGTTATTAGCTGTCATCGTCCTCGGTGCCCGGTTAGATGGCTTCACTTGTTTGAAACTTCTTACCACCGTTTTAATTGAAAATGAATGAAATTTTCAAAAACCATCACCTAAGAAGCTGAACTTTAACAAAGGTACCTGGCGCCCACCGCAAGGAGTAAACATGAAAATCATTTCCCCATTCTGTAGTTGAGATCTTCTTTACTAGGAGATTTGTCCGGCACTTAAAATCCATTATCGGACCTCCATATAAAACCTGAAATAGTATAATAACTTCAATAACGCCATTCTTACATTATATCGGTGCATAACTGCATTACATAATCCGTCAAATGTGGCAAGTCCTGATTTACGTGCTGAAGGTCATTGTTAGACAACGCTTTGTTTGGTTAGTATTTTGGGTTTTTGCGTGCACTACGCTTCTTCTTACTGCTGCTGTCGATGCTGAGTTCACATGCATAATAAACCACAGTCACTATTTCTTCCTGAGATATCATCTTATCCATCTCCAGGTCACACAGTGTGGTTCTGATATAAACATGTACTACCGTCACCAAAATGCACTAAACAAGCGTAGTAAACCCCTTAAGAAAACCACAACGTTAGTCCTGGTCCCGATCATCTTAGGCCTTGATATACCTAGTTTTAGGAGCAGCGAAGCTAAGGGCCCTGCAAGCATGCTAAAATGCCAATAAGAAACCAAGCCACTAAATCTGGTTACTTTTTCACTTGGTAACACCAGAAAATTTAGAACCAATGAAGAACCAGAAAATTTAGAACAAGAGATTCGGCAGGTGAAATTGATAAGTTTATTGACCGATTAAAGAATTATTTGGTCGACGATAAATCAACATAAACAGATAAAGAAGACTATATACTTATTTTAACATTTTATTAAAGGCAAAAACGACGTCGCTTGATGCAAAATAAATTACATTTTGGTTTCATGCTGAATGTCTAGGTTTCTGATGGAATCTAAAAGTTTTTGTAAACATAGAATAAAATCAAATAGATACCTTGTTGCCGTAATCTTCTTGCCCTTTGTACAATTTTATATTTCCAAGAACACCGGCTACCCTGATAACCCCAGAAGCGTAATTGTCACGGCCATATTTATTTAAGAGCGACTCAAGAAAAATATCTGAAAAGTTTTACAGGAAATATTTTTTATTAATTCGGTCCTCTCCATCCCGACAATTTCGAATAAGCAATTAGAGACAGTAAAAATGTTGTATTACATAGTCGCCCCTCTAAGAGGCCTGCACTCTCATGTAAAGATGATTGTGAATATTAACACCGATACAATTAGTTAATTGAATTTTCGGTCTTTCTAAGCTAATTTCTTCCAAGTAGTAAATGTTACCTGGATATAGCCAATCCCCTTGAGGTACTCTGGCTCTAACTTCTATGAAGCCATATTTAAAAGAAAAATTTTTGCTAGTAATACGACCACTGGCTATTGGTGGCAAAATGTGACCACCATCGCTGGTAAACACGCACGATTCAGGTCGAGTACATCTGGAAAAATTCAAATCCAAGTTGCCGGAGGCATGGACAACATAAATACTTAGGCTTCATCCATGCTTGGGTGTAAGTCAATCTCCCCTGCTCCAGGTGTACACTACTAAATAACGGGCAAGATAATGGAGGTATCGTTCAATGTTGTTTGATAGTTGCTGAGCTCTGTACCACCTAGTTCAAACCTTTCGGTTCTTATGAATGGTGTTGGTATAGCTACTAAACTAGTTGAATACGGCCTTCCTCTTAAATAACAACCCTGCAATTTTACCGCTTTCTATTGGAAGACCCGGCGACAATATTGGTGATGTCAATCACCTATCATTAAATAGTCCGTCTGATCGTTTTCCGATTGTATCATAAAATATTGAGATCACACACCAGTTAGACAAGTTAACGATACATTTACCTCTTTGACTAGATCAACTGTTATTAAAGATTTACAATAGGGATACTTAAAAAAAGGTATAAAATTTTCCTATCAGTCAGGCGTCCCGTTAGCGACTCGCTATGGTCGTTTCTATAATTAGTTTATCTGATGTTCATCGTCAGTGCTTAGCACAAACAAAAAACAAACTAATGTTAAACCAAGGATAATTGATAAACTTAACAGTTGAAACATTTTACGCAAACTAATGAAGTCCGTTATCGTTTATATCCTTTAACAATCTCTATATAATCGTAACATCTATACAGATTCGTATACACGAAGACTAACGTTGCCGTAATTTTCGCAACTAGCAGTCAGCCATTGAACAAATTATAAAAAACATACCCGAGCGACAGGTCTAGCGTACTATACGTGATAGCAGCGCTGTCAAAACCTGGAAAGTTTTCTTGCAATTTGGGCTCGATGCGAAGTATACCATTGTCTATAGACACCGTCGGCCGTTGAAATGATACAAATGGATATTCCTGCAATCAAGAATAATGTTGACATTTAAACTCTATATTTCTTTAAATCTATGTTATTAAATTTCGGAGATTAGTAAAATTTCATTGACAGCTATTTCTTGTCCTCTAGTTACGTCTATCTAGGTTCTTTCTGCGTTTTTGTCTCAGAACTTCACGGCATACACACGAGTGGTAACTCGGTTTGCAGTGAGGCAGCCTGCGAAGAGAAGTGTCTCAAGAATATTTACGGCCGGGGCCAACGCTTACTTGCCTCGTCAATGAAATAGATTAGCAGACAGTAGTTATTTTTACTACGATATTCATTAAAAAATAAAATACAAAAAATATTTAAGATAATTCGAATAGTTGACAGCACATAAACAAAACTTTATGATCGCTTATATGTTTAACATTCGGAAGCAAGCAGTTTTTTTTATTTTAAATTGTAAACATTGTTTAGCTACTAACCCTGCCACCAGCATACACGAGATAAGCGAACTTCCTATCGCCTATTTCAGGGTATCGACTATAATCTGGATGACAGTAATGTTACAGTAAAAAAACTTACAGGTTTTGAAGGTATATATTGCTCAATGGTCCATAAATCTTCGCGCAGGGTCTCAAAGTTATCTTCAAAGATAATTTCTCCTGAACAAACGGATTTCGAGAGTCCCGACGAGAGAACTGCAGAAGATGTTTGCCTACAGCCTACACTCGGTGTAGGGGCAGGTGCGGTAGAAGGTACAATAGGTACGCTAATTGGATCCGGAATAACAGTGGGTGTAGGTGGCTCTGGCCGCTGGTACGGGTCAAATAATTCTGAAATATTTGACATTATATTGTTTTACTACAATTTTGATTGATTGAATTTCCAATCAACCACAGATATGGCGTTTCCGTCTCATTACGGAGAAATAACAATAGAGTCTGTTAGACTTTAAAAATCTCAAGATTTTCTGTTATTACATATGAGCAATAAGGTCAACATATACATATATTATATAGCAAAAGACTAACCTTTGACCGTATACGTGAGTTTGCTCTTATGATACCCCTTTCTGTCTTTGATGACGTGTACATAGTAGTAAATGACGTCACCAACTTTCAATTGTACATAATTATCCTGATAAGACCATACGCCGTTTTCAGGTTTCGTCACCTCGGCCGATATGTCACCGATATCATCATCTCCTATATATCTATTTATGCGACCGTGGAAGGCGAATAAGATCATATTAGGATTATCTGCAAAAAAAAGTGACAGTAAATTTTTCTAAATATAAGTAAAACTACTCATGAATGAAACGAGCTGTGCGGTCATCGGTATCACATTTTTATTAAGATTTTCTTACATAAATACCATACAGATTTTTCCAGTGGTTTTTTTCAAAATAATTATATCATTCAAACCTGACAGTTACGAACACAACCAAAATAATCTAAGTCGATTGAATAATTTGCGAGCGATGATCTCTCACATATCCGGTAATTGTTTTTTTTTAAATAGATTAATATAAAAACCTTACCAAATACACATACTAAATGATAATGTAAAGTGCATTTAACACAACGGCTTGTCGATTGGAAGTGATCGACCAGGTAGAATCTCGAATACGGTAAGTATTTGGATCGATGACCGCCAGTGACAAAATTTCTTGAACGCTTCCGTACTTCAGATGGTACATAAATTCGTTTATACAATTTGAAATTATTATATCGAAAAAAACTGAGTGATATTAGTACTGCCGGCACTATGATTTGCCACTAACTCCAATCCACACTGGTGCAACGTGGGGAAAGGTCCAAGCCGCCTCAGTTACGACGCGAGACCTCTTCCCTGCAGTGGGCCGCCAATTAAATTATTTATATGTAATATCTTAATATGAGTCTATTTTTGGTTGTACAGATACCGTTTAAATGTCCCATCCTGTTGTCAACACATAGATTTACTTGCACGGAATGCCATGAGGTTATAAGTCCATCCGTTGCATTGGTGTTACACATATATATATATATATATATACTGTTGATTCCACGCCTCACGATACCACCGCGAATTAATTAGCATTATATATATTTATTTTAAGTATTAACATGACATTGCACTAAGATTAGTAAGTATAGGACATAGATTTGATTTTGATAAACGAATATTGTATAGTAATAGTGTGTAATAATGTTTTAAAAGACTTTCTACTTATTAGAGATACGAATACGATCGCTCAACAACAATATCACCATTTAATTTATGGTGGAAATATGTAAAATGTATTAGTAGATATGGCTGCATTTAGCCGCCTTCTATTATTAACTTAATCTCTTGTTATGTTATTATATTTGTAGTTTAACAGATAAAAGTGAACGTGTGATAAAATTCGAGTGACTGTTTTAACTTAATACATTATATATTCAACAAGAATAATTAGAACATTACTTACAGATATTTTTAATAATTAAAGAATTTCCAACTTGAGGTAAATAATTGAAATTCAAATCAAAATCAAAAAGCATAATACTTGGTCCGTAATACTAATACTTGGTACATAATACTTGGTACTGTTATCTTTGTACGTTCAATAGCACTGTACTGGAGCCTACAAAGGCGTTTTCTTATCTATCCGCTGTCACATAGACTAACCAGTTCGTAATCACTGTACTCAGCCCTTGCACTTCTCCCGTAATCAACACAGCTCATAACGCCACCACAAATAGAACTTCAAATGGTGAAATGATCACAGTAATTTATCCAATAATGAAGAAAAACTTTGCTACATTGGTAAACATGACCATGTTCTAGCGTGACCAATAATAATATATACCTGGTATAGAAACTCGTATTCCTCTTGGTTTTAGCGGCACTATCGACACTTCGGGAATCTCATATCCATATCCTTGGCCAAATAACGCCGAAAGAAAACAAAGTAACGTGAAGGTCACTGCGCAACTGTTCTCGGTGACGGCCATCGCGTAACTAAAACATTATACACTTATTTATAACTAACTCAATATACGCCAACATCTCGCCTGACCAGCCAAGCTCCTTAGTCATCGGTCTTTGCCTTACTTATACATTAAATACCCGTTATGCGGCATAGTTTTTATAAAGAATTATAAGTAAATTTAAGTTTTAAAAAAATATACTTTAGAAAATATGTCCTAAGTGTGTTTATATTAGCAAAATGATCAAAACGCAAATATCCATATCCAATGTATTAATGCCTGTACAAGTCATTTGTTTACTTTCCGGAACCACAATAATTATTTCAACACCAGTGTGGGAAAGTACCGCGCAACGAATTTAGTGTTAATTTGTCGCTAAATTCACAGAGATAATTATGATGACAGACCGGTGATTTTTTAGAAGACTTCCTTCAAATATTGTAAGTAATATAGTTTGTTTCATTCTGGGCATAACAATTACCTATGCGATAGATTAAGGCACTGTTGCTACACGTACATTTCATTTCATTTTATGTTGAAAACGCACTGATATTTCTTTCTTTTCAATTTTAATTACAGATTTAAATTAACTTCTTCTAGCCTACTTTGACGAGTATATCAAAACATAATTAATAATTTAACTCTGTTATTAAATTATTTTGTGTATCAGACTTACATTTTGGGCTTTTGGGTTCAGGGCTCCATTCACCCTTCATTTAAACCTAAAGTCTCTTGGTTGCTTGACGAATGGCACTTTCATTGATAATAGTGCCAGGTACTTCCCCAAGAGCAACTGCTTTACTCTGTATCACTCCGGTTAATCCCAGCGTACACGGGGATCTCAAAACGTCTGCGTATTGAGATATTGGAACTCACTTAATTTAATGAACACATTTCTAATAAATAAACAACTTTTTTGGGTAAATTATTTTAAGATTTACAAATATTATATAACAATAATAAAAATTGAAATAAATCATTATATGTATGTACTATGTATATCGAGGATGTCCAGGTCAACATAAATAAAATAACAGAGGCTCGCTAGCATCCTAATAACAACAGGGTACCGAGCAATTGTGAAATCACAAGAGAACTAACAAGAGCTTGTGAGAAACTTCTACTTGCTCCACAAGTTATAAATACTGAGGCAACACTCGAGACTTGAACCAGAAGTATGATGATACTGTTCTTAATAAGTAAATAACGGGTCCGTAGCACTTCTGAACCATGTTTGTAAGCTGTTTTCAAGGGTGTTCACTAATCACATTGCACACAGGCTTGATGACATCCAGCCTCCCGAGCAAATAGAGTTCCATGAGGCTACACCGCCGTAGATCATCTGTTGGTATGTTGCCGTTATTCTCTTCAGCGGTGCTGGATAGACTAACGGTATATATGTTTCGGTTTAGAAATAAATAATAGTAATAATATAGTATAAATAGTATTTGTTATTTAATCGGTCACTATGTCCATCGGAGTACATAAACCCCACCCAAGCATAATAGAGAACAAAGGTATGTTATATCCGCAAGACTGTTCACCGCTGCGTATGAAGACGTGTTCATGCTGACTGAGTGGATACAACACACATCTTCGATATGCGACGGTATAATGAACCCTTCGAGCTTCCTGAAACGCCAGTAGGTTTTAAGATGAATATGGACAAGATGAAAATCATGTCAAATGTCCGTGCCACGCCTGCACTGGTTGTTGCTAACGGTACTTCTCTTGAAGCTGTATATTTACTAAAAGTCGCGCAACGTGCTATAAACAGAGTCATACTTGATATTTATTTACGAAATCCTTACTAATAATATCCATAGATGAACAAAAATTATCAACATAACCATGCCGAATTAGTTGCCTATAGTGGCAAAGGACTACCCATACAGCTCAGAGCATCAGAATCTTTCCTCCTCAACGCTGACAGTAAGCAGACTAGATCCTTCAGATGTATGCGTTTGTCTCTGTTTAAGGCCCTTTTTCCCGAGTGATCCTCTAATTGTTAATTTTTTTATCGGTTCTACAGAACTACACAATTATAAATACACAAGTATTATTTCAGAACATAATTTATTACAACGCACGCACTCGTACATAGTCGACGAGGAGTGCTGGCTGAGTCCACGTACGGTGCCAAGTGGTGTAGGCGTGGTAGAAGTTCAGTCGCGCCTTGCTCTCGTTATTCCTCCAAGGCTTCGATGTTGTGTGGCTCGAGATGACACCGTCTGGGAACTCGGCGATTCCGCCCGCTGACAGACCTAATGTGATACCGAACTGTAACAATCAAAATGATTTTTTTATTTCAATTATTAATACACCTGACAATGATGATGATGTACTAATTTCCACGCTGGATTCCCTGTGATATGGTTACCAGTTATGTACCTGTACCTAGTACCTGTATATAGCTAGCTTAATTTTGTTAAAGAACTTAGAGATGTAAAAGATTCGTGTTAACCGTGTTCCGTATATCAACTCTGATAATAATCACTTTTGTCAGCGCTTAGGATAATCTAATTTTTTCTTTCGTTATATTATATAGCATATTCTTTTTGTATTAAATTGATGTAAAATTAAATGATACTTTAATATTTATTTAGCCTTGAGTTGTAATGCTGCAAGTTAATAAATAAATTGTTTTTATTAAGTAAAATGGTTGCGAATAAGTTAATTAACGCATTTATTATATTACAAACTATGATCACTTCCCCCCATACTTTTTTATCGAGGGTAATTTTACAATGCAGTATGTAATGTGGTGTTACTGCAGAATTGCAGAGACTGAAATGCACAAATTGCCGTCGCGGTCAGTCATAAACAACACACTTTAGAAGCGCGATACACGTATCAGCCTTGTGTTCGTATATCATACTATCACAAACACTATCTCTGTTGAGGATCATAAAGATTGGAACGGCTGTCAGCTAGATAAAAAGCTGTAGGTAAAGCCAGGATTCGCCGAAACCTTATAAAGAAGACAAAATAAAATATCGCGAAAAAAGAAAATTAGGATTAGGTCGCGGTGTATCAAACAAGACCTAAGGATCGGTGCACACTGTCGATAATCGGACAACGCTTTAAATCAACTCCTACAGTTAAAGAGAGTGGATATACAAATTAATAGCAGACATCAACTGTATAATAGCTATTCCACTAGCGTTGAAAGTCCGAAGCCGTTATTCGTAAAGTTGCACGTACTCCTGTATACATATGTAAATGTCATAACTAAAGACTAATCTGGTTGTCTACAAAATACTGATTATTTACTTAAATACTTACGAAGTCGTCAAATGATATCATACGAGATTCTAGTAATGCCCGAAGTGGCTCACAAGTATCTTTGGGTAGACGAGCATGGAGATCTCTTAGCTTTATTCTGCCCCATTCCTCTCCATCCACAAAAAGTGTTATCATATCTGAAATTCCATCAACACACATTATTTAGCTCAATCCAACTAACTGTTCCAACTTCGAAATGGTATATGATTCTAAGTTGTCACACACGTTCGGGCACAACTGACAGTAGTATTTCGGTAAGACAAGCAAAGTCCAATACAATTTCCGAAAGTTCTTTAGCCACTGATGACAAACTGCGTCTATACTACTGAAACTAGTTAATTCGATGTTAATAAATAAACATTAATTCATGCACCAGCACACATGCCTCGCAACCTGCGGATGGGCAGACATCAACAAGTAAAACATTACAACCAAAGAAAATCCGAGTACATTTATCTGTGATACACAATGATACTTCCCCCGATTGTTGGATAAAATTACCTGAAATCCAAAGCCTTATTAAGTTGGTTAACGGAATACTACAAGCCTATTATTATTAAGAAAACATACCCAACAACACAATATATTGCCAACACGATGGGAATAGAACCCGAGACTTTGCTCTGTTGACAGAATCGTTACCAATTGAACCACTTAAAATAGTGACAATTTTTTATTCATATATTTTGTGTAATGTAGAATGTGCAAAATTTTCCTTCATGTATTATTCTTAAGACCCAAAAAAAATATAAAAAAATTATAATTTTAATATTAGTCTCAAGTAATAAGTAATTTGCATTACTACTACTATATGCATATACATATAGAACCATATATCAGACTATTCTTTACGTCACCTATCCATAAGCCACCTTGAATACTATTATTTCCATTCATTGATTTTTTTTACATTGTGCCTTGTCCATCTGCCCATTACTGAGTTTGCTCGATAGATCTCCGAGGAGCAGTTTTACAATATATTATTATCATCTATAAGAACCAATAGATTACAAAGATACCTGGCGCCCAACTTAATGAGTAAACATGAAAATCATTTCCCCATTCCGTAGTTGAGATCTTTTTTACTAGAAGATTGTTGCGGCATTTGATATCCAATATGGGTCCTCCATAAAGAACCTAAAAAAGATTAATATTACAAGTTTAGCACATATTGTGACTACGTGTCATTCTCAAAGTTGTTTCTTGAAAGTGTAGTAACCAAAATGAAACATTTACCAATATGACGTCGGCTCATTTCCAAGTTGTAACTTGACAGTGAAAACCGTATGCGGTGCATAAAGCGGTTTTCATGTTTTGTTATATTGTTGAAAAGAAATGGATTCTAAATAGAGTAAGTCTAATAAACAGAGTAAAATTAGACCTATATTTGTTAATATAAAGTGCTATAATCTAATCATATAGTGTGATCTAATTATAGATCACAAAAACTTAACTTATGAAAAATATTGGGAAAAAAAATTTTATTTATTGATTATCACATGAATTATTTTTCCTACAGTTTCAAATGTATGTTGCGTCAGATTTCAGTAATGAGATTAAAATTTAATACCTTATTTCCACATTGTTCTGCCACCTTCGTCAGAATCATATTTCCGCGGACATCAGCTATCTTCAAAACTCTATTATCGTCAGCATTATGAGTTTTCAAGATTGACTCGAGAAGAATATCTGTTAAAAGAATTTAAAAAAAAATAGTCTGCAAAATATATTGAAAAATTAATTTGTTCTTTTTTTATTAAAGTCATAGTATTTTTTTAAATCGTAATTTCAACCGGTGGATAAATATTTTTTACGAGTAGAAATTTCCCATTTCTTATGTACAGTCTTCTGCAGTCAAATCGTTTCAAATAAGAACTGATTTGACTCGGTACCCATAACAAGTGGCTAAATAGTTTCTTAGATCTAGAACAACAAATTAAATGTTACCTGGATACAACCAGTCTCCTTGAGGCACTTTGGCTCTAACTTCTATGAAACCATATTTAAAAGCAAAATACTTGTTGCTCGTAATGCGCCCGCTAACTATCGGATGTAAAATGTCGGCACCGCTGCTCTGGTAACTGCAAGATCCAGGTCGAGTACAACTGAAAATATTTACACATAAAATAACGCTTAAAATTCTGAAATTAATTTGGAATTTATTTTCTTAATTGCTTTGTTACACAATATAATTACAGGAACACATTCTTAAGATATCATGTACAATAGAGGGTAGCATACATTTTCTTTAACTTTTAAGATGTTGCTTCGGTTTTGAACATAAAGAGATGCTTTATGTTCTTATTCTATTTCTTTATGACTGACACACTGGAACCCGATCATTACTGGTTCGATGAACGGAATGAGAGGCTTCATTGCAATTAAAAAAGTCAAGATAGACCACATTTGTCGGCCGCAGGCCTCAGACCTCTGACATGGCTTAACCACAACATTAATGACATCATATAACCTTTAGAAGTGGGGAAGTATTTAAGCAATTATTATCAATAGTAGTCATCAACCAACGGGCTGTGAGCATTTCAATGCCTCGTATATATAAATACGTATAAGAAGAATAAACTCTACAGGCATACCCAACGGTCAAATTCAGGTTACCGATCAGAATAGCCATGCTATCGAAACCTGGAATGTTTTCTAGCAGTTGGGGCTCGATGCGAAGCATGCCATTCTCCACTGACACCGTTTGCGGTTGATAGGACACGAATGGATATTCCTGTATTACAAATAATTCAGACATCAAAGAAGAGTTTCGAAGCTTTTTCATGCTAGCATGCTTCCTGACAATACGTGCTTATTTTTTACGTTACAAGTAATGAATATAGCTAGGTAGATATATTTTTTCCAAAATTACTTCGATACCTACTTGATTTATTGTTGATTAATATATAATAAGGTATTATTTTGAAACTTACTGGTTTTGAAGGTATATACTGCTCAATGGTCCAAAAATCTTTGCGTAGGGTATCAAAATTATCTTCAAATATAATCTGACTAGAACAAATGGTTTTCGAAAGACCCATTCTGGAGTCGATCTCTGTTACAGTCGTTCCACAGGTTGAAGGAACCTCAGTCGTCCCTGAGGCGTCTGATACACGGTGGTCGTAAGTCGATTTTGGGGACGTCGGGTCAAATGGTTCTGGCAAATGACAGAAGTGTTTCGTTACACTTATGTGTATAATAAATTACAATGCAGCTTTTACCACAACTTTAATCATTTTTTCAGCAAGCTTTTTTTGATACCATAAATTCTTGAAAGCTTCCGTATTTCGGAGGGCATACTAAGCTATCGGGTTCGTTTGATATAATTTGACAATAAGACAACGGTCGCTAAGCCCTATCGGAGAGCTTCAGATACGTTAGAACTTCCGACACAGTAATGCTAGTTCTAGTTCGGTTCAAGCCCTTTGATTTACAACTAAAGATCTTCTATTGATCAAACGGTAAATTCATACCAACTTAAGTCATCCTTACTTACCTAATAGTAGCGATGGTTACGATCTGCTAAGAAAATATAATATTCGTTTGGACATTTTGGCCATATTGGGGCGGCCTAGAATATTCCCTCCAATCCCACGCTGGCAAAACAGGGTGTCGTAAGAGGCGACAGAAGCCAGCTTGCTTGGTGGTAGGGCTTTGCGTAA
>DWPT01002809.1:0-15487 GCA_018251895.1 Agathymus mariae mariae | reverse complement strand
GGTGTTCAATTAGGTAGCCAAATTACTAGAATTTAAGTTCTGTATTTATAAATCGAAATGATTAATGATAATAAAATAAGAGGGTAATTTTGAATGACATTTTACTTTAATTTATTTTGATATTCTAATATCGTCTACCTATAGGCTACCTACCGTCGCCGGCATATCACCTTCTAAACACTTAAGTTTGATAATT
The DNA here is from genome assembly GCA_018251895.1 of Agathymus mariae mariae. NCBI lineage: Eukaryota > Metazoa > Arthropoda > Insecta > Lepidoptera > Hesperiidae > Agathymus > Agathymus mariae. The sequence goes on along the minus strand of DWPT01002809.1, from coordinate 15,291 downwards.
GTCTCTCCACCAATTCATGTTGGAGAAGATCGGCGAACTGACTCCAGACTTCTACAGTTACCAGAGACAATATTCTCTATGGAGTGTGGTTCGTGTGAGGCAGTGGGCTTGGATAGCCACCAAAACTAGCGATTTAATTTTTGTATATCTGGTAAACAGAAATATAATATAATATATGCAGATTCTATGTTAATCATTTGTCAACTCACTACTACTAACAAGTACCCGTGAAGAACGTCTTAATTTTTTTGGAAACTTGTAAAAAAATCTGTTGCGACTTTACACAAATAAACAGATAATCGGATAATCTTGTAGGACTTCTTGTAGGATTTTTTTCACCCAATGTACACAACCCTAAAAAATATTTTAGCAATTAGTGATATCACTACTTTGATGTCCCAGATCTTTAGTATTACTCAAGTGAACATTAGTGTATGATTTTAACTTTTATACCGGGATTATTTGGATGCCATCACCTCGTCCAATACTCAACAGAGTGTCCCACGGACATGATATCTTGGCTCGAACTCAAAGATAACTCCTACATCCTTAATATTCAATGCAGTATACCATCTTACACCTATAAATATACATGAAATACGGGTATAACTGGTATAAATCAGAAAAAAGATAAAACTTCTCCCGATGTATACAATTCGATGATCCTTCACCCAGAATAGCTTACACGTGGGTGAAAATAGCAGGTTAACGGAATTTTATGAATTCCAACCGCAAACTGTTGCGGCCGCGTGGTTATTTTTCATCTCCGTTCATCTGACAGCAATTACGACACGGTAATAATATTATTATTCTTTCAAGTGACATATCAAATTGAATTCATAAGGTTTTTTTAAGAATACAACCTTTGGTACAACTGACAATGGAATCGACAGGCTACGTCATACGTCGTGAGTCATCACGATGAGTGATGTCATTCTACGTAAATGGAATGCTTTATTAGTTAAGGGAGAAAAGGCAGAGAAGAAATATCCATTAGATTGGCTCTCGAATACTGCAACATTTTTGTAACTGATTAAAAAAAAATGTGCTAGTGCATCAAGTGGAGTAGCCTTGTTATTCAGTTGCGTACACTAAGAGCCGGGGTCGTTGGCTTGAGCTCTAAGATGGATGGAGCCCACCAGGGCGCGTATGTCTAAAGGTTATTGTATGATGAGAATAATTTTATTGGAGCGTAAAGAATTCCATCCATCTTTTGAGTCTAAGCCTATCTCCCATGCTCGGGCTGCGCTCTGTTAATTTACTCAACCGTGAACTGTTTGAACGAGTTTTAGTTGTACCATGGTGGAGACAGTTAAAAATATGGTACCGTATTTTTTTTCTATATCGGTTATCATCCGATACAGAAATCCATAGGCGTTAGTATCCAATTAATTTGTCTTATAGAAAACATCCCTTTAAAGTCAGTCTCAAAATATACAGATACATACATACGAGTGGATTCGCGGAATTTTATCATTATCCATTCTGTTCTTGTGCAGGATTTTATTACGATTATTTATTACGCTAAAAGCTTTGAAAAAAGTTATAAAACTGTTGAATCCGTGGTCTTCAATGTGTAGGCATAAATCTCCAATATTATTATTAAGGGATGGTCAATGATTGCTAACATCCACGGGCCACAGTCAAGTATAAAGTGGGTTTCATTATTATTTGCAAAAATTATAATGCGAATTGAAACTTGCATTATTTTCGAAACCTTTATGAACTTCAGGTATCTACTAATAGTATTATGTCACTATGGCGTGAAGTAACTTAAAGTATACCAAACTTATTCGAGCAAACTATTTACACTTTAATTTATTGTCACATTTACTTACTATCTACTTTCAGCAAAATTTATTGCAACAGTGCCAAGATAAACTAATGATGAATGTTTTCTGATACAAAATGTACTATTTGATGCAAGTATAACAATTTTGTAATCTTCAACTGGTTTCTTGAGTGTACATTCGTAATATTTAATTTTAGAACTAGATGGCGCTGTTTGTATTTCTGAATCACGCTAACGATGTTACCTTGTCGTTTGTACAAGTATGGTCACGAATACAATGACATTGGCAACGCGTCTGTCTGAAAGGGCAGCGTGACCACTTACCATCTATTTTTGATTAGTCAGAGGCTGATACCCTTTGGCTTTTACAACCATTGACACTAATGCTGTATATACATATATTAGTTGACGGTTATCTTAGAAAGATAATCGTTAAAGTATATTACGAGGAGTTAGAACAGATGTTTTCTAAATGTATTGGTACTACTGGTCCAAAATATATATATGACCATTTTGAGGCATTTTTAATAGGCGGGGAAAAAAAACAGCATTGTTTTGGTTTTTTTTTTTTTTTTATTTGACAGCGATTCAGTAAAAGCGTGAACTTTAAATTGTTAAAATGGAAAAAGAACAGTATCGATAATAGTATAGTATAGTAATACGATGTATCCTTGGAAGGAAAAAGGTGTAATGAAATAAAAATAAGAATGTATGCATGCGGTTTACCGTGACTATGCACATTCTATGACAACCATCAGATATTGGTTTAAAGAATTTAGCGGGGAAGAACAACCGTCTTTTATGAGGCCCAGGCCCCCCAATTGAGGTGTTTCGACATAATTTCCCCATCGCCGTTTCTCTATCGAACGACTCGACGTACGGCGGGTATCCATCCTTACGTAGTGACCGTACCACCTGTACGGACGGCGCGGTTTGCGTCGTCATTAATTGTGCGCACTGCAAAGGACTGGAATAACTTGCCCGAGTCGGTGTTCCCGGCTACTTACGATGTGGGAGTCTTCAAGAGGAGAATGAATAGGCTATTATAATTCAATGCGTTCAACATCTTAGACTTCATCACTGCTTAACATCACGTGGGATTGTTGTCAAGCATTAACTTATCTTTAGTAAAAGAAAAAAGACTACTGAGTTTAAAACAAATTGAAAATATCGTTTAGTCGACCGCCGATCGATCGTTTTGTACCGAGAGGGAACAAAACATATTGGAAGAAAAGTTGGGTATGAAGGAAGTATCGACTAAGGAACCGACTGACTACTTTGAAGCAGTGTTTGGCCGTGTTCAAACACCCCGAAGGAGTTTCTGTGTCGTTTCGTGATTGTAGATGAATCGTGGGTTCACCAATACACGCCGAAAATGAAAGAACAGTCAAAGCAGTGGATTTTCCGAGCGAATCTGCTCCAAAAAAAGCAAAAACCGTCCCATCGGCTGGAAAGGTTATTTTAATTTTTTTGAGATTCGCAGGGCTTATATATGTATATATTGAATACTTACAAAAATGAAAAATATTGACATGGCAGTACTATGCCAAATTATTAGATATATTTGACGCTGTGTTGTAAGAGAAACGACCCTATAAAAGACGAGAAAAGTACTTTATCTTCATGTCAAAGCACCAGCTTATTCGTCCTTAGTTGTGGCGGCTAAATTAACACGGTTAATCTGCGAACTGCTGTCTCACACATTTGTATACTGCTTATACACCAGATTTGGCACCATTCTGTTTCTTTCCCCCACCTAAAAATGGCTCGATTTGGATCAAATGACGAAATTACTGCCGCCACAGAGACCTATTTTAATGACTTTCGGTAATCATATTTGTTTGGATGGCTTATTGAAGCTTCAATATCTGTGGAGCAAATGTATAGAGGTAAAAGTTGATTTTTTAAATAACAGTTTTTTTCCCATAAACGGTACTTATCAAACAGGCCTCGTATTCTCGTCTAGTTCTAGACGAAAATTGATATAGTAAAAATTATCGAGCAAAAATATTCAGCGAGACATGATATTTTATTTTAGCTCGTAAAAAATTTTTGAGTTAAAGTTTTAATTAAAAATTTACGATCTGTGTTTCTAAAATGTATTTTAAAAGTAAATTTTTAACAAGCCAGTGTCTTACTTTAAAACTGCTTGTTGTGGAACTAATAATATAAATTCATCCTAAAAATATTTCAGTTACCGTTGAACAGATAGTAGGATACGGGTTTTGAAAGAACGAAAGACACTTTTCTTCTTTCACACTGGTTATTTCGTAAATGCATAAATCATCAGGGAAGTATTTTTTGTAACTATATTAGTTTCCCCATAAATACTGTAACAGCTTAAAGATATCCAATTACATTTTCTGAATTTAAATTTGGACCACATTTAATGTTAAAAATATTATGTAATAAAAGTATGTTATAAACTAGGATGGAATGTGAGTGTTAAAGAAAATAGAGGTGTAGTGATTGCCTTACACGTGGGTAAGAAGCCGTCGGTAATTTTGAAGACATTTTAGATGTCTGGTATCATTCGTATATTGTAATATCAAAAAATACACCAACATTTCCTCTGTCGAAAATTATAAAAATTCACCTTATTCTTCCCTATAAGAAAATTAATATTCTCGCTAGAATTCTGTCGCATATCATCAAACAAGACTTAAGGCTTGCTTATCGTACATTTTGGATACACAAATCCTAATTCCTAACACTAAATCAAACCCTACGGTTGAAAATAGTGGACTGATCAAAACACACGGTCATGGACATGGGGGTGAAAGGCATAGAAAAGTACTATTTATTGATATAAATGTTTACGATTTAAAAACACTAAACAATAAACTAGCTCTCAAGTAACTGCGCAAGTGATCAGAACAGCTTAACATTCATGGTTAAGTGGGCCATCATGGATTTACAAAGCTTAATTTTATGAAAACGGAATGAACACGATCCCTTGAAAAATAGAAATATATTATTGGAGCTGAATGGTAATACCACAAATGTAATAGTAATTGCTTTGATGTGATATATCATATTATGTACTTAACAAATTCTTTTTGTTATTTTGTAATGATTCAATTTTTTAAATTCTAATTTCTCACAAATATTTTTAATTTCATTTTTAAAACTTCATTTACCTATACGACACCATCTAGAGGAATTATAAAAAAATATACTATATACCACAACATTGGGAAATTGAAACTAGACATATCTGTACAAATTTCAAATTGATAAGTCCTGAAGTTATGATAAACACAGGAACACCATTCCGATCCTCATAACGAAAGCATTAAATATGATTTTGTAAATCTTGTATCTGTTGTTTTATTGATCAAATTTTTAACTAATCGCGATTACAAAAAAGCAATCAGTCAATAGGTTACAAATCGGTCTCAGCGCCATAATGTTATAGTCGTGATTTATCATTCTTTAGCTTGTTTTATGGAAATTAGAGGAATCACACCATTATCGCGCCCCCACAATGGTTTCTGGTGACTTGTGAAAATATTTGTTCGTACATCGCTATGTTGTCACAGTATGTAATTTTTATGGTCCCTTTAAATCTATTGTTACGATAGTGTACCGAATGTATGATTGTTCTTTTTTTTCGTGATAAGCTTTGGACATAATTATGTACAACTAATTTCTAGGCAATATAGCCTTGAAAGGATATACGACTTCAAAACACCACTTTTATGTAAAAAATAATTAAATTATTTATCAGTAAAATGATTCGTTAAGATAATTAGCGAATATGATTGCAGTCGGTGCTGTAATTTCTAAATGATTTAATATCATAAAGAATTTTAAGAAATTATGTTTAGGACACGCGATGTAAACGTGAAACAAGAAAAAAATGCAAATCGTTGACTAAATCTATAAGAAATCGATGAGAAAATGTACCAAATAAATAAACAAACATCGTAAACACTTCTTTAAATCAGTTAACATTAAGCGTCATACACGGAATGTTGCAAAACCGTAATCCTTATGTTAATAATAATAACAACTGGGTAATCAATCAATCAATCAAATCAAATCAAATCAAAGTTGAGCAGTTAATACTGCGGTGCCGTGATTGTTAAAACAGAACTAATTCTTTTTACGAATCTAACGAGATATTTTGACAGTTTTGCAGTACAAAAATAACAGCAATATCAAAGATAAATAATATCACAATAATTTGATTGGGTAATTTACGTAACATATTTTATATAGATTAACTACGTGAGATCAGTGTAAAACGTAAATATTTTATATTTGCGCACCTAACTTGAGTTTTGTGATTATGCCTAATAAAGACTATTTTCGTAGTTATGGCACTGTGGCCTATATCGGAGCAAAACAAAAGAATGAAGCTTATCACGGGGTTAATTCTCGGGAAAACAAATCTTTCCTAGTTAATAAACCCGCTAGGTTATTTCACTATAAGTTGATTATAACTTCCGAATGAGGTGTTTGATAGATTCTTGAAACTATTAAATCAACAATGCGCCAATGGCACGAAACGTCACCGGCAAATTTTGAACTAATTACTATGTATTGTAATTTAGAATGATTAATCCAATGACGCTTATAGATTTTCTTCTACATCAATGTTTGTTACTACCATTGAGTAATTTAGTTTTGGTTCGTGTGTTTGTTTATTTTGAGATGTCCATAGGCATTATCATGTTTTAAAAACAGTAGGAATGTATTTGATTACATTCATTTAAGGATCATTAGATAGATAAATAATTAAATTATTTGTAATATAAAGCTTAATTTAAAATACACGGTATTATTTTGAGTTGAAAGGACCTTCATCCATCCTTGAGCCCAATCTTCATTGCTCATGGTTTCTCATAATACATAGCAATAAATGATATTCCTTTTTTGTTGCATTCAGTTTGAATAAGAATACATTCAATTTTATCTATTATTGTATATTTACCGTGCTCCTTTGCGGTTTAATTCCCTATACCATTAATGCACGTGTCGAAAAATGAAATTGATTTTGCCTTCGCATCCGTTCCGTGCCGTATCAGCAGGCCTGAAGTGGATGGGGGAGGCTGCGCTAATAACTAGCGGGGAAGCCGCCAGAGATGTTTATTTAATGGCGAACCCATAGACGCTTTAATGGGGATTCACACTCCCTTATAGTCGCACGGAACTCTTATGGATTTTTTATTTATATTGAATGTATTTATCTACTAGTACGATAAAGCTATTTTTTTCGCGTAGAATATTCATCGTACAGCAATACTAAGTTTAATTTCGTGAATTTTACTTAAAAAATATAGGATCTCTCTTTAGTTATCTTTTTACGTTCATAGTAACCCAATAGCAGAATAAGATTTATCATACACACTATTTTATTATTTTTCATTGACTATTTAATATTAATTTAAAGTACTCGTAGCTGATTTTAGCGATTTATCATGTAGGAGTCTTACTAAGAAATTTCAACTTATCCTGAAAGTAGATTATATTTAACTATGACAATTTATTCACTATCTACACTGAGATACTACGTATTACAAATGCCAAACAGCGTAATTATAAATTACTATGCAAAATCGAAAAGACTGTTAAGCTGGTTAAAATGCATTTACGGCTAAATTATTGTAATAATATTTCAGAAATTGCAATTAAATTTCAAATTAGAAACACAAATTACATTTCATTACTCGATATACAACAAACAGATTTGTTGCTAAATGAATACAAAATTAAATATTGGTTTCACGTCGCCATTAAACCGAATGAAAAATGTTATTCCGTTTGGCTTCAAGCGCAATACTGTAACCTATGTATTTTTCAACTCGGTGATTCACAGGGAGATGTATGTAATCCGTACTGATATCCCAGTTTTCGTTCAAAGTCCACTCGTTTGTATCATTACGGCAAGAGAGAGACTGATATAAACATGTAACAAAACGATTTTACAGTTCCAAATACAACTGGGATACTTATCACAGTGCTATAGGATCTGTAATCCGATGTCGATGCTGGATTCTCCCGCGATGAAATTGGTTTCTTTGTACCATGTTTTACTGCGATTGATTCCATTCGCAAGACGGACGGCACTATCGGTATAGTATAAATAAAAAAGTAAGACAACAAGCTATTGTCGATTCATACTTTCCGATCGAGTTAGGTACTAATCGAATGCGTTTTCCATATAACTATCTGTTTTCTAAACATGTTTATTATTTTATGCTTTCAGAGCATTCGAATTAAAATAACCGAAACCGTTAAACCGATAGTTTTTTTCTTAAATAAAAGACGAATCCAATTGACTCATTCGTATATTGTGTTTACGCCGAGTTTCCAGTATTTCAGCATTACAACCCATTATGTCCCACTGTTGGGCTTGAATCTCTTCTCGCGATGAGAGGAGTGAAGGCCGTTGTCCGCCACACTAAGTGCGGATTGACTGACATCAAATCTCTATGAAAACACTATGGAGAGCTCTCAGTTATGCATCGTTGATTAGTTTCGAGTATTCAAATAGTCGGGACGCCTCTATATCTCAGGCATTCTTCTATAACATATTAGAATATGGAATCTACGTAGAATATGTTAATAACTTAAATTCAGCGGATTTTAGCATAGAACCAAACTATGTATAATCTTGACATATAAATATATCGTGTGCATATTATACTTTTAGATAATTACTTACAATACATCGAGTATTTGCGTAATCATCAGTGGGAATAGTTCATCAATACATTGTGATAATAAATAAAGTTATGGATGTGGAAGTACCTTCGGCGTCGGTATCAGACCTGAAAATCTCAGGAAATCTCGCAGAATTCCATCAGAGAACACATTCGGTCAATGGAAAATCGTTTGCAAGCAGTTACCATGGCTTCATGGGTAACACAAAATATTGAGGGGTAAAAACATAAACACTTTAATTATTTTTTTTCGCAATACTTCCTAAGGATTTAGATGTCCACAACTTCGACCTATTGCAATATTTCCCTAAATTTTGATAGAAAATTTGAATAATTCTAAATCTTTTAAGCTAATAAAATTACCTTTCAAATCATATACCACGATCCACAGTTCAGTGCATTGAAATTGTAAAAAATTGTCTTGACCAACTCGCGGTGTAATGATTCCAGTTTATTGCTCTCGAGGGTATAAATAAGCACAGTTTTTAGTGACGATAACACGGCGGTACATTGGCGTTATTATTTAAAATGTTTCATGTTCGCAATGCAACTTATTTGGTGGCGTACTATGGCATAATATTTGGACTGTGGTATTGAAGTTTTCCGAAGCGAGTGGCTTGCACTTATCTAATTTTATTGTCACTCGTTGAATACGAACCCTTTGCGGTGGAACCGTCGGGGAACTAGAAAAATTCTTCCTCTTTCAAGAACCATTACATTTTTATTTTATAAATGATATCTTTATTTTTAAGCCATTAAGCTCACGGTCAGTCAAGTTTGGAGTGTAAGGGGTTACACCCGTCCTTCAATCGCAGCCAACCTCCCATGCTCGTAGTGTACCCTGTTAAAAACGAGCGAGGCAATTGCGAACGGTTCCTCCTATTAAAGGACTCTGTACTATACAATCAAGTCAGCAATAACTCGTGGTGGCGAACTACTGGTTCTTAGCTTGGTAATAGGTAATTTCCATTGGAAAAGGATGATGAGGTTCTTTATAGGTTTCCTTATTTACGAGGAGAGATCCATGGCCTATAGTGAGTTACTTTTTGGTTTAAACCATAGTCAAGTTAACGTCGCTTTGTAAAACACACTCCTCAAATCTGGTTATCAGAATTTGAATTGAACGTTAGGTCTTATATGTGTAAGACATAAATTTAGTATTTTAGCAGCCTAGAATACTCCCCCCAATCCCATGCTGCCAGAACAGGGTCTTGTAAGAGACAACAGAAACCTGCCTACTTGGTGGTAAGCCTTCGCGTAAGGATTATTTATTATCAGTATTATTATTAAGTCATTAATATTATTACTGGTATTATTATCTTTTTGTAAAGCCTGCCTGGCTAGCTACCACCCTTCTGCTTCAGTCAGCCACCAACAGACTTCGCGTTCCGGCTGGGGGCTCGAGAGCCAGTACTTTCTTTCTTTCTTACCTTCTTATTTCATAGCCTACGATGAATCTGTGATACCTCTGGTCTTGCGGTTATCCATAGGAGACGGTGACTATTTACCATCATGTAGGTCGTCCGATCGTTTGTCGACTATTAGCATCAAAAAAAATAAATCAAACCTAATACAAATAGCTGTAAATTATACACAATACCGTTCCAGAGTTTAGGCTTTTACGCACATTATTATTACGCGAAGTGTCCCATTTCAGTCCCATTCGCGAGGCAAATGTTCCAATTATCATACCTAATGTGCCGGAGAGGACACGTACGTGTCTCGCGCAGAATTCTACTAAGGAACAACTTTTATCATACCAAATATACGCGAATTCAGTAAAGTGTGTAAAATGGAGGTGATCGTTAATCGACCGTGCTGGAGTTGAATGTTTTCTGGATTTATACCAAGAAACTAAGTTCCTTGTCACATTACAATTGCAGCTGTTAATGGTTATAATGAATATAGTGTGTAATATCTATCCATTTTTGAGCTTTGCTCATGAAAGTCCAAGTCAAGTTTGCCAAGTCCTTTTTTTTGTTGTAGGTCTCTTGGAGCTAGTTTGTAAGTTTACCGATGGTTTTAGTTAATCCTGTTATAACTCGCAATAGATCGGGGTGCCGTATATATTATTCAATTCAATGCAGTTCAATCAATCGATCTATAAAAAAATTGCATATCGGTGTTTAAGCATGAAAAATATTTTACTGTTATCTACTTTGCTGAAACGGTTTTGCCAGTCTTTATAAATTTCAACATCTTAGTATGTGTTGGTTTTCTCAGAAAACTAACAACCAACCAGCCACCATCAAAGAACATCTTATAGAATATGTTTAAAGTACCACATATTACCCAGAGAATCATCAGAAGCAATTTTAGTGCAGTAAGCTGGAAGACACGCCTTGTTGACAATGCGTCGCACAGCGGTGGTCAAGCTTTTTGTAGTGATGAAGCCGATAGAGAATTACCTGAAGACGTCGGAGGTAACTTGAAAATGTCTGCATTGTAAATTATGCTTCAATACCACCTTTATATAATATCATTGATACATAAAACTTTTTGGGCTCTTCAAAGTGACAATGTCCCTAACGAGATATAAAAATATCCTTGTTTTGTCTCTTTTTATTTCCCTTATATTTATACTTAGTTCTTTTAATATTCTATATAATGTATCTACTCATATGTATCTAGTACTAATAAAACTGTTACAGGGCCAAATGTGGACAGTCAATATTTCTGTACATCCTAATTTGCTTTCACTATGTTATCCATATCATTACAAAGCATATTATCCCACTGCTGGACTACGGTATCGTCTCGCGATAAGAAGGATGAAGGCCGGCTGCCACGCTGGCCAAGACGCAAGTAGCACGTTGGCAGACATCACATAACCTTTGAGAAGTTTCAAGTATGTAGATTTTCACACGATTTCGGAAGAACATATACTTGTAATAAGCTCATAAAAAGAAATTAGAGATGCGTGCAGAATTCGAACTCGAGTCTTCCGTGCGAAAAACCAATGTTGTAACCAATAGACTATCGCCGCTATGATATCGATATAGAGTCTTAAATTATACTATATATTACTTATATTATACGTAACACAACTTATGTTGTAGGTCAAAATCCAGGATTTACTTAATTTTTATGCACAGTTAGTTGCAAGGGAATCAAATTATCGTGAGATTCAACACATCTGTGATGCCTTTAGTGATACAGAAGTCCACGTACAGCATCTTGTGGTCTGTCAGCTCTTTTGTTGTCTCATTTGTCAGCTCTCATTTCAACCGAAAGCTGAATACCAATTGTTGTTAATTAGTCGGTATGAGCAGGCGCCTTGACTACCCAATCCCTTGAAGGATTCACCGGGTTATTTATGTAGGTTGTTCATCATAAGGCCTTTTGATTGTGCAACCACTTCGTGCGTAAGCGTAAGAGCTACGGGACTTTGACATAAAACATCATTATTGCAACGTGTCTAATACTCTTCGTTCGCACATGATCTCGTACCGGGTGATCCAGTGAATATCTATTGTACAGTGTGTTTAATTTTCTTCTAATTTAGTATACAAATGATATTGTCTTTGTAATGGTGTACAATATAGTTGTATAATATTGTATTATGATGTATTGGGGTGGACAGAAACTCGTTCACTTGTATTACGCTGAGTCCAAGTTGCTCCTTACTTTAAAATATACAATTAAAACACTCAATTACAACATACAATTGAATGTTCAATTAACTTTCGATCCTTTTGAAATCTCCATAACAATTCCATTAAACTTGTACAATTCAAAGAACTTAAACGAAGCTTAAAGCTTGTTAAAAATGGCGGAAATTTATTTTCAGCGCCGATACGCGGCGCAGTGTTTTATCAACTCGTCTGCAGATTCTTGGCTGCCGCTTGCTTAGCTGTGAATTTCCGTTGGGTGTAATACAGCGTTTTATCATTTAAATTTACTTTTACGATGCAGTTTCTATTATTAAACTCGTAAATTTAACAAAATCAAAACATAATTTACCGCTTCAAAACAATAGGTGTTATAAACAACAGCTGACAATGAGCAGACCATCAAAACCAATAACAATACCAACCGCGTAATAGCTCTGTCACCAATTTCCTTCAATAACACCAAAAGAATTATCAACGCGTTCTTAAGTAAGACAAATGCGTCTGCTTGTCAGTTGACTCTCTGATACAGCAACCGATTCTGATAGGAGGGGGTTTATCGGGTAGGCAGTAAAAGAATCCAATGACTAATACGTGTACCGTTGATATTTAACTATGTAGTACAGAGGTTACCTCCAGGAAGGACCTTTGCACTGTCCATTGTTTAGCAGAGTGCAGTAGAAGCGCGGGGGTTTAGATTGGAGTCAAGGATTAATGGAGCAAGAGCAAGATTCAAAATAAACATCGAATAATAAATAAGTGTATAGGACAATTTGTAGGATATTCTAGTTATTTACATGTTTTGTAGCGCTCATTACTCAAGGGATTGTTTCGTTAGTAAATGATTGATCGAATTAAGCAACTATTGGTAAAGTCGTAATACTACCGCTAGGATTACCGCTACTGTCAAAATTTCTTGAGTATTTTCATGCTCTGGAGGTCTTGTTAACCCGTCGGACTCGTTTGTTAATGTCAATCTTTAGCGTTATGTTGAACAACTTCGAGTGGTGTAGTAACTGTTGACACATTGACCACCAACTCTTTCACAAATTGAAAGGCTCAAGTCATCTGTGGCGATCTGAGGACTTAGGATTTCCATATTGGTTTTCCTGTAAGGTACGGACGAGAATCTATTTTTCAGTATTTTCAGCTTAGTAGTTTCAAACATAAGGAGGTACATTTTTGTGCGTTCAATATGTTTTTAATTTATTTGTGTCCCTTCTAACGAGCTTTGTTATTTCACACGTAAAATGAGATGAAATCAATTTCACAAATATATATCTTTTAATTTATCTTCTATGTTTCACCCTAAATTATTCTGTTTACAGTGTACCTAATCGATAAGACCGATGTGAACGAAAAATCTTCTTTTCTCTATTCGTAAATTTGGAAACTGATGTGATTTACAGAGAGACACACGAGTAACCTTATAAGAATTCTGATTTATCATTGGATTTAATGATTTTAAAAATGAGGTAAACATCTATTTTGCAAAATTATTAATAATCCGTATTATTTTATACTCTAAAACAAAGGAAAACACAGAAATTTAAAATTTTCACACAGTTGAAATATGAATAAAGATTGTTTCCATATTAGGGTTATCTTTGAGAGAACGTCGAGCCGAAACTACGTAGTGCTTTCAGCACTGTACACAGTCGTAGCATTTCTCGGGTGGCGGGTCATCAGTCAAACGGAGTGGCTGGCACTCGACCGCGGACACGAGGGGATTACGGCCCTCAATGCACTTTTACTTTATGAATTTACAGTTTGCTACGCTACGTTTTCTGTCATCATTTATTAAGATTCTAATGTCACAAGGGCATAGAATTTAAATACCGTATTGCTTACTTTTCCTGTATTAGTAATTTTTATTTGTCGACGCAACGAAATAGAGTATCAAAATCATATATGCATTCCACCAATATACTTAAGTAATGGTACTTTTACATAGAACAGAATAAGCTAAAAACATATTGTAAGAGTTTTCTAAAGTAATATGAATATAAATATAGAAAACAGTCTTATGTAAGCAGAGCAATTTGTGTTTTATTATTTCCATGGGTTTTTACAGTTAAGTAATATTACATTCTTCTATTCATTATTTTACTGATAAGTCAATATCACTTTTCTAATTTACTTACAAATAAGCTATCTCATTGCATTATAATTGATTAAGTGTAAAGAAAATCGGCTACAGATTTAGTATCGGGTTCTAATAATGTTAAAGAAGGTGTATCAACAATTGTTGAGGCAAGTTCACACCTTTGAACTTAGGTGAAAGTTTTGATTATAGGATTAAGAAATGCTCACGTAGGTGTTAGAATTCTGATCTAACTATTATCGATATAACCCATACACTGTAAAAGTTGATGTAATCCTGTTACTTATACTGGTTTTATTCAAATGAAGAATACAAGAACAAACAACTGTATTAACGTTTATGTATAAATTGAATTTTTATTACTTTTTAAGTCAGTATCATACACACGATCATATATGTACAACTTAATACTAAATGCTGACTACAGACTGTGGATATCTATAATATTATCGATGCATTGCCAGATCCAATGTTGCATAATCAATTATATCACTAAGACGTGTAATATGTGCAATAATCGATTAAAATGCTGTCCGGATACGAAAAATTAATTTCACATCCCTGTAGTAATATCTTCCGCTGGTAATAATTCGTCGATATAGTAAAATTGGTGGTTTAAAATTTAAAGGTACAGTTTGGTCGACAGACAGTGACAAATTCCATTGAATGCTGAAAAGTCTAGATCCTCTAATAAATTTTACTTTTAGGTTACCAAAAACGCTAATCAAGTTAATTGTTGATCAGGGCCAACAGCAAATAGTAATTTACACCATTTTATGAGTTTTAATAGATCACAAACTGTTCTTGCTTTATTATTGGCGTCGCCTGTCCAATACTCGTGAGAAAGTTCCGTATTAATATATTAGTAAATATCGATAAATTGAACATTTTTACATTAATAAATCACACGATCAAATTTACTCATAATTTATGTAGAATTTATTTCAATTTCTTTTTAATTATAAATTTTGTGAATTCACAACTGAATTGTTCGAAAAGTATATAAGTGCATGATGTCATGTAAATATGTACACATATTGTCGAGGACCATAAATAAAAATACAACCTCGACTGAGATTTGACGAACTTTATTCCTAAGCCGAGAAAGTTACA
>DWPT01002808.1:0-15488 GCA_018251895.1 Agathymus mariae mariae | reverse complement strand
GGAGAACTTACAAGTAACCAGTTTTCATTATATTTTGCTTCAGAAGTTTCTGCTTGTTATTAAGCATTAATTTCCGCTTCTAGATTATTTGGAATAGAATAAATTGACGTAGTACATCAGTACAGCAGGGATTTTATATATATATATATATATATATATCCGAAACCGTAACCGAACCCATAAAAAAGGGTCGGATAGTTTGGTATAGAGGCAGGGTCTCAATAAAACACATTATGACTGGTTTACGCTGACCGAGCCGAACCATTAGCCGCGTCGTTCTCATTTTAGTAAGCTTTTATTGTTTAATTTGTTTTTTTCTGTGATTATAATCAAACGAACTCAGACTTTGTAAGTACATGATATTTTTCTTCTAAGTCGAAAATCATCTAATATCCGTAACCGAAATTAACCGATTCCATACTGTATCCATATATATACCCGAATACGTATATACGTATACCCGAATCCGAAATTTCATATCCATAATATCTAGTACATATAATTATATTTTCTGAAAGTAAATTTTCGCATTAGTACAATTCCTTTTCTTTTTGAATTCTGTAAATTTTTTTCTCTAAGATTTTATTATATTGTCAGTTCTGAATTATAAACTATTTGTATACCGGTATGGTATAAACGCGTTATGAGATTTCAGAATAAAACTGAAAATCTTAAAGCAAATAGTTTGGAAACTACGAAATAAAGTTCAATGGTTGTTAAAAGAGCTCTTCAACAGAAATCAAATGAAAATCAATGAACAGAAATCAATTTCAAATTATACTTTTACTGGCAATGCCTTATATGTAAAAACTGTTTTAGCAAGACTATGTGTGGTCTGATTTTTTATATTTTTTTATTTATATCCGAAAGTGTTATAATTCTTGTATTCTAGATGGGGCTTTAGATAATTATGTATCGTATTAAAATCTGGGAATTTTAATAAATTTTATTGATAAAAAACTATTGAAATAAGACTTCACCATAAAGTTGGTTATTGATACAAGGTTTGGTATTACAAGATTTAGTATTTTTTTTTAGTTTTAATAATAATAATTAATAGTTTTAAGAGGAATATGAAATAATTTTATCCAAAAACTTTCTCTAAATATTTCCATTACTGATCATCGCTTGCCCTTATTTTGTTCTGCGTATAATTTAAAACATGGTGTCAGTATATTCAACATAGCGCGATGCAGGTTGCAAAATATAAATCTGTAGAATCAAATTAAAGTTTGTGAATGTCAGAGCTTTACTTACTTTACAGTACAGTTTCACTTACTTTGCAGTAAGTACTTACTTTCATTTTATGGTATATATTTCAGGCAGCTCCTACCTCAGAATGTGTAATTTTGTAAGGGATTTAATGACAATTCGGGCAATGTGCTTTTTACTTACAAAATACCAACACATTTTTTATCAGACCTAAGGTCATACATTTGCGAAATATTATTTCGTTAAATATGGAAGGAATCATGTACCTTTTAATTGACTTAAAAAAAAGGATATTTAAGTTTGGGAATAAATTAATAATTTTTTTGCTATGACGCGTACTTGCTGTAATGTTAATGTATTACAAAAATGTTGAGATTACGAGGTCCGGAAGTAAAAAAACAAACAAAGTAAAGTACAAATTAACAATATATTTTTTTTTATTAAAGAATATAATTTATTGAGTGAAGTTTAATATAAAAAATGGGTCCAGGTCATACAATCTCATAGTGATACACAATCTCAAAAAAACGTACTGTATTTCATATAATTCAGGACGAATAAACATAATTTTGTTCGTTTCAACGATGATACGATAATCTTTATTATCAACTTTTTATTAGCGTCATACTTATTAAGTTCTTCCGTGCTTCAAAATGCTGATAGAGTATTGGTCAACTACCATGAATATGTATGGCGTTATTGGCTCGACAATCCTGTAGCCCAGCTGGTGACCCTGCCTGTCGAGTGAGGGGTCACGGGTCCGGCTCCCGGCTTCGGCAGACATTTATGTGACATATAAATGTTTGTTCTCGCATCATGGTTCAAGTATTTTTTTGGCTTGTACATAGCTTGTACATAATTAAAACTGCAAGATGTTTAAATTCTTATGCTCACCACGTAGGCATTTTATGTATCACAAATCAAGTAATAAATCGATATCTCAAAAGATGTTCATATTGTGTAGTAGTTTAATGTTTCATTATTGTTTAGTTAAGAAGGTACTTATAAAATTCCGCTCATTATGCTAAAATATTGATACATAAGTTCGTTTTCGGTTACCAAACCATTTGAATAGACGCGTTGAAACCACTTGTATCTATTCGTTTGAATAGCTGTCATGAACATGCAATACATTGCAACATTGTGAAGACTGCGAGCTGAATGTGCGTGTTTATCGTGTAGCTAACAATAATGAATTCTGTCATTGTTTTCAGATCTCTCTGTGGAAATTTGAACACATAAAACTCTTTCTCCTTATTGGCGAATCATCAAAACCTAGTCGAAACGGCCGAAAAAATGTTTTAAATTCTAACAATAATTATCTTTTGTAACGTTATCTACATTTTGACAACGTTACATTCATAGAAAAAAAGAAAGGTTATCTATCTTTAAAGGGAGCGGTGCAAAATTAATTCAAGGTCCGTAAATTTTAAAGTTAAATTCATGTTATATTATATTCATTATTCATATTCCGGAATTTCTCACCTTTATGTGGAGTTCTGAAAATTTCATTCAAGTTTGCTGATTTAATTAATAATTACTAATAAATAAAAACCATACAAATACAAACTATAATTTTATTTATTATTTTGCCAATATGCCTCTCCATTTTATTTCAATATCTGAAGAACGAGGAAACAGGCTACGTAGAGGTGTGGTAGTCAGGCATATGGTTAGAAAATACCTGTACGGTCTTTGACCGCACATCGTTGATCTATTTAGCTGAAGATGATCATAATCAATCAATTAATGTATTCATATTTGTTAACATTCAATAAAGCGTTTATTTACATTCAATTCATTGATATCTAAAACATCATATTGTCCTGTGACATCTTATGGTCCTTCGAGCTGAATCACTTGAATCCTAATGTACAAGTGATGGGCTTAAAATGGGTAGTAGTGTTCACTATGAGGATGATCCTGTTGAATGCAAGATGCATTAGAAGCAAGGAGCTTGGCTCGGATTTAAGGATGGATGGAACTTCCTACTAGATATATGAAAAATCTCAGCTTGATTTTCCTGTCAACTTTCAACAGAACTGTAAACAGTTCAATTTCTACCTTCAATCTGTTTCAGAAGATTCAGATTCAGACACACGCAAGTGTTTCATTTCGTAACGAAACGGCCTGTAAATCTTTTACGAGACTATTTGAAATCTAACGTTCAACGTTTGACATTACGTGATAATAATGTTAAGTATATCTATGTATTAGTTATGTAGTAGGTTCTATTCCATCTGTTGTCTCGGGCTATGCGAAAAAAAACTATTTTTTCAATACTCCATTTACACATACGGAATGTAATGTTCAACATCTTAGTACATACTCACTTAGTTGAGACTTGCGAAATCACATAATTTGTGATGTTGAATATAATATAATATTTTGCAGCAAAACAGTTTTTGGACGGTCCACCTAGAGTGGGTGAGTGGGTCCACCTAGAGTCCACGGTAAGGGCTCTATTAATCTTTGAATTCAAATCACGACGGAGTTGATGTAAGGTCATGACAGGTTTGAATTTAAGCATCATTGGTGGTTGTGCCATTAAGGTGATTTATCCAATATCAGGTAAGGCTAGGTTACTATGCAGGCTGGGTATTAAAGCCTTGCAAAACATTAAATTTTGATTATGTTTTGTGTACCGATTATTGAAGTTGTGTTACAAACTATAAATTATAAATAAATAAAAAAGAAAGGGGAAGTCATTGTCTCAATATTGGACACCACACCATTCATATATATCATCATCATCATTGTAGACATAAACTCTGAATCGTAATATTAATAGAGATTTTAAATAGACTGCGCGGTTGCAAAACTTATGTGTAAGATTCATTTTAGATTTATTTTAATTTGATCATGTTTCTCGGTTTTGCAAAAATCTCAAGTAGCGCCCAATTCGTTTTCGCAGAAATAGTCTTGTATGGTATTTTCAATACCCCAAGCTCTCCTTCATATATCCGAAAGCGCATTTTTTGTATCCGTTACTCGCTTGCTCCTTGCGGGTCTTACATTAAATCCCTCCTAATATATGATGTTTAGAAGAGTTCCTACTATTCTCATTCTTTTTGTTCACGCTGCTACATTGTGGAACTTTTTGCCGCCAAACATGCGACTAACTAAATTACTATCCTCTTTTAAAGCAAAGATCAAAGAGCATGAATTATTGCTAAACGCGCTGATGCGTCTATTTTTGAAACGGTTTTATTTAGCTCGCTCTGGCTGGGTTAAATTTGGTAATTGAAATTTAACCCCCTTTCTGTTGAAAGGTTGATCTAAAATTTGGTACACACCTTTGGTTCTGATAACAATACGATTATCAAATTCAAACAAAACGAAGACTTTCGTCAATTGAGAATCGGGATTCAAGAATGGATCTCACTTCCAAGTCAAGATTTCTTATTGTGTCGAGGACATGGTGGCATTAGGGTGGATAAAAATGATATCTCGTTAGTGTTAACTCCTTAAGAATGGGGCACATCATGATGTGCTTTATCATGATAGGCTTTGTAACTTTATGGTTATATTGGACATTTTGTGGGGGTCGACCGCTATAATGTCAGTATAAGTGGGAACAACATGGCAACGAATAATAATAAAACAATAACAAAATTAAGAACTAAACACTTGAAAATTAATTAAATAAAAAGATGACGTAGATTAAAAGCTAAAAATAATTCGATAGGTTTAATCACACCACTCTCCTCAACAATCTAGGGTATTGATCAGAAAAAAACTACAAGTAACGAAAATATGATATTTGTAGCATGTAATATATTTGATATTAAATTATTATTATATATTACTACAATATTAAGTTTTCTTAAATAAATACAACAAACCGATTTCTCTTTCTGTATCGGCGGGCCCTTTGAAGGATGGAATATTATGGAAATCCTCGGAACAAATCGGTCGGGAGGGATACATAAAAAGAATTTTGATCGCCAAAGGGATGATCCGGGATTCAGAACGTGTATTTCTGGAATTCATGCACGTTATTATACGTGGAATTATATTGAAACACTGCAAGGTCGTGTTACCCTAATATAACTATGACTAAATTTAAGATCCCGCTCAAACTCACATATAAGAACTATATTATTATTTACATAAACCAAAAAATAAGGGTATGTTTGCGAAAACTTACAAATGTAACTTTCTAATAGGAGAGCATTCAGTAGCATTTTTTCAGAAACAACCGTAGAATTTTATGTAACATACTGCAGTCTGTTTTACGAATCTTTTTTATGACACTTCCTATAGGTTGTCGGCCAAACAGGAAGCGCTAATGTGCTTTTATTAAAAGGTTAAGGCTCTGTGATACTGCAGTAGAAACAACTTACAAGCATTTCAAGGTTGATTCTATGAGTAGAGTTATAACTATGCTAATAGAAAACCCAATCAACTTGCACTAGAAAATGGTAACAAATTCATATATTAGGTTGTACCACAGGTAGATAAGATTGCCTTAGACTTTAGAATGGTTCAGTATCTTACATCAATACGTATATATCCTTAAAGTAATTAGGTCAAATGTGATTAGTACCAATCTTCTCTGCTCGATACCGAGATAGGAAAATTTGCCGAATTTTATATGCGCCAACATCTTAATTAATTAGATGTTCGCTTGGTGTTTGGAGAAATCGATGTGGTATCTACCTAAGACAGCAAAGTTTAATTAACTTTATGCAAGATTCAAACTACCTATGCCAATATATGATTTTTGGAGTATTACATACAATTATTGATTCTGTTATATTCTTGAATCAAAGCTATTTTTATCAAACGAAAATAATAATGATACAAAATAAATTAATCTACATTACATTTATTCTATTATTCTCATAAATTTATATTATGTAATTTTTTAAATCTCTTTTGTATTTTGTAACCGTACAAAAGGATTGTATGCAACGCTCTTTTAGCGTAAATAATATCTTTCATAAAATACTATTTCTTATCGTAAGAACGTATGTAGAATTCTACCTATTTCTTAGTATTCTGTCATATTTATCTCAGGAAGTTTATGTGATTCAACTTTTAGCGGAAATCAATCGCACAACAAAAAAATAATCCAACTTGTACTCGAATAGGCTGTTTAGAATTCCCAACAGTTGAATCGGTTCATTCAATTTCAGGGCGTTTGTGAAAGTTTAATTACGGGCTCCTTATTGAAATGTTATCCTAGAGAGCTTGCAAATCATATCGTTCCTTAAGAAGGACGTTTAAATCCTTAATTAATCCTGGTGTTATATAGTTTTTTAGTCTACACATAATGCAATCGATTATTTTTATAAAAGTGTGTACTTTCACGGATTTAACAAGTGCAAAAAATCGATTTTCTCTAACGGATCCACAAACGATTGTAAATCTATCTGTCAGCCTTATAAATGTTTTCAAGTTAGCGACCTACTGAATGTAGAGTACATTAACGTAATAACGATTTTTAGATTAAAGGAAAATAAAATAATGATTATTTTTTCAAAATGGGCGTGTAGACGTTTCGCTATAGCCCCCGGCGTCTGGCCCGCCAGTGTCATGGCCCACTGAAATACCGCCACATTTATTATTTAAACCTTTTTAAGTAGGAGTACGATGCTGAAAACCTACTTGTCTGCCTTGCAGAACATAAAATTGAAATGAAATTTACATACTATTTTCTCTTTATTAAACTCTTGTTTCCAATGTTATAAATTTTGACGTACGAGTACGCACATAAAAAAGAATATACACATATGAAAAAAAGAAGTGTATATCTTTTGATGTCAATAGATAGATAGTCGACATAAATTAGTATATAATCGATATACATACCTCAAAAAACTGTATATAAAATTATGTGTTAAGATGTACTTAAATACTATAAGTAATCACTATCATTCTGTCTCGTGATCACTGAAATAAATGACTACATTCTATTATGTTGCCGTGTGAAAACAATTCTCGTAATAATCAACTCTCACTGAATAATTGGCTTTTAAATTATGTCCATTGCACTGTACGGTATTAGACTTTGGTTAAATTTTTGTATTTTTTTTTTCATAAAATTCCATTCTATTTGCATTTACATTTCATGCATTTGCTAGGTAATTATTTGGAATAACTTCTATGCGGTTTTTATTATATATATCTAATTCGAGCCTATTAAAAGAGTTACACTGAGTTCATCACTGATAGATGTAGTCAACTAGTTTAAGTGATGGTGCCTGCCAGCCACGAGAGTGGTTCCAGGTTCGATTCCTGCCGAGAAACCATTTGTTTGACTGATAAATGTTTGTTCTCGCACGTGGGTGTTTATGATGCCTTTCCGTGTTGGTCCATACTACCCGTAACACAGGAAAACCTAGTGTGAGGGTTAGTACGTGAAAAATATATTCTTTATTTTGGGTAGACCTGACATTTTTCTGTTTGATGTAACGTTACAGTACGATTGGATGTTTATCTGTCTACGATCTACTCTATATGTACTTCAGGTTCTGTAATAATAATATGGTATGTCGTTATGGGTCTCCTATACCTACAAATAATATTTGTCTGTCTCTAACACAAATTACTAGTCATAATTAAGAATATATGTAATGATATATTAAACTAATATTTGTATAATACTTATATACGTATTAAGGCAACTAAATAATATTATGATAATTACTAAATAATAATGAAGGATGGGAAGGGGTATGTAACTTATTGACGACAGTAGGCAGTGTTGCCATAACTAGGAAATGGCAAGAGAGACGCACTCAGTGCGCACTCGTTGTTTCTCGATATGACTCATTCCTGCTGCCCTATTGTCTATTAATCTTATGCTTCGCCTAAATCGCGTCACTCCGGAGCAGAAACCATTTGCATTCACAGGCTCAGCGCTGATAGGGAATTCCTTATAATACAAAAATCACGACAGCGGATGAAATGTTTTAAATAAAATTGCTGTCTGTTAATTTTTATATGAACCTTAATAAAATGATGTTAAATATTAAATCTACTCGTAGTTTACGACGTACCATCAAATCTATATCAGTGTCGCCAACGGTCTCGTAAAATAACATTAAGTATGCACCGTTATTATCTGGCAACACTGTATTTTATTAGTCGTATCAAATTCAGTGGCCTGAGTTCAAGTCGTATTTAAGGTCAAATGCCAGCTTCTCGTCAATCTAAGGCGTCAAAATTTGATAAAACGAGCTAGTTCGGGGGATGTGGTCGATAAATCATTTAAATTTCATAATAATATCCATAGCGCCACCGTTTCCAGCGTCTTATTTCAATATTATCAAAATGGGTATATTTTAATAACATATTTTAACACAAATACTAATTCGAGTGTGAACTTGCTTCGTTCGAATTGTGTTTCCATTTGAACGACGTTGGCGTCAGTGTTTTTAAATGTTTTACTTGCATGGGTTGGAATATTGAGAAGCTAGTTTTATAATTAGCTTATTGGTAGGTTTACCTTATTTTTATTGGCTAAGAAATAATTGGTGACCCGCCTGTTGTTGCAGTGCGATTATTTATCATTCAATCGTATCATTTACATCAAATAAATTTTAACAACAATTCTTGTATGTTTGCTCGGTGTATAAAAGCTATTAATATTACAAACTCCTTAACTATATGTATTAATATTAGTATATAACAGTACATAATATATTTGTTTATACAAATTATATTATTCCGTAAGTTTAATAAAGGGATACGTGAAATGGCAATCATATCGTCACATCAGAAATCAACACCAGATTGCGAAATCTAATTAAGGCCGATAGAATAATCAAAGTTTGATGCAATATCAGAAACAATAATTGATTCCAGCGCGCGATATTATATTAATTTAATTAGCGATCTATTTTTACTTCTACATAAAATTCGACTGGAAGATATTTCAGTTACGTACCTAAGGTCAATTTGTTCCAAATTTAGCAATTGTAAATTAAGAGTTCCCTTTCATACTTCTGTGTATGGTTTTCTGGATGCCTTTAGTGTTGTGGACGCAAATGGACAGTGGTGATCATAATGGGGCTCGTCGGCTGATTTGCCAGATATTAACATAAAAGTATTTACGTTTATATCTATAAACATATAAAAGAGAACGCATGTGTGTATGTATTTTCACCTAAAACTCGGTAACGTGAACCCATTTGATATGAAACTTTGTATACATATTAAAGGCGACATGACTACTCCGACGAGCATAGTTACGTTAGAGTCAGACAGGTGGCGCTGGTGGCAGTGATTTTCATCTTTTGAACCGTAGGTCGATTTAATATTATTTTTTGTATATATGCATGTGGCCGCATTGGAATATTAAAAAAGAAAAACACTAACAACCGACCGACAGTAAACCGACAAGTTTATTTGTTTTTGCTCAAGATGGAAAAACCAAAAATATTGTATATCCAAGTGCTTTAGAATAACAAAAATCATAAACAATAAAAAAAGGTTTTTATTTACGTATTAAAAAATTTGTAGCTTTTTTAGGTGAAACGAAGTGCACCGGGCACCAGCTATTAAAATATACAGTATTCATAAATTATTTAAAAGATGAAGTTTTTTTATGATTATTTAATAGTCTTTCGAGTTGATGGATCTCGTCATGGTACGACGACGACGGTCTCGATACAAAATTTACTGCCTCTTACTCTCTCTTTCGCTATTCAAAAAAATAACTTTTCTTATGTTCATACAAAATATTCAATAAACATTTTCCTGTTCTATTTGCAATTTCGCTTTGTATAAAAAATAATGCAATGTATATACTCGTAATATTGAATCAACTAATATGAGGCAATACCTTATATGAGGTATAAGGGGATTAATGTAACCTTGAGCTTGTGCACTTTGCTGACCAAAGGTCAAATCAATGGCGTTACTACCCTCATTCCATATATATCAGTAAGAATAAGGAGAAGAAGGCTTCTATTTATCCTTAAGTGTTACCCAAGCCTGTCCATATTGTACTCTACTGATATTTGGTCAAAGCAGTGACGACAAATTCCTGATATTGGAGGTGACTTCTGTACCATCCAGCTTAATCCTTAAATGGGAATGTTGATAAGGTTGCTTGCTGTCAACCGTCACGTACTTGGGATGTACCATCGACCGTTCGATACAACCGCAACGCGTCGGTTGTACTCCGACCGATATTTACATTTTGAGTATTGCTCAGAGCAAAACAAATGGTGTAGTGTATAAACTATACATACATTTCGTGGTGGCAGCGCAAACATTGGCAGACTCAGGAGAAAGTGTCTCTTGGTATGATCGTGGGAGCTACGTCAACTATGATGTCATAGCGCAGTACCTCCACGTTCAGTCAGTTGGCAAATTTATGGACCCCTTGAATGTCCGACCGCGCCGATAGCGTATCATAAGAGTCAATGAGGGGGTCGCACCTCTCCACGCATAGCCACCCGGAGGAAACCCGCTGCCTTGTTCCCATTTAGATTCGGACAATTCCCCCGACTATCTGGGCGATTGCTGACTGCGACTTGGCAAGGTTTTCGGTCGATAGGACCTCTGCCCGACGGCGGGATCTTTTCCTTCATACTAAGGAAGCAGGCTGAAGCTTCTCAACAAAGTCTTCATCGGCATATCAATACGGTGGCTATCCAGCTCCTCGACACAACTGAGAAAGTGAGACAGTTGAAAAATACAAAACTTATTTGCAATATGACTCAGTCAAAGTGACTGAGTATCGGCAGTGATTTTGCTTAAATAACTTCCAGGACACGAGAGCAACTTGTTTATGCCTTTGAAAATAATGAGTGCTGTGATAGTGGACACTTACCTTTTTGTTATCGTAGTTTAAGTAAACGTTAAATTATTTGTTGGTCTTATTTTTATTCAATAAGGCAAAATCATAATAATTTTTAAGATATTTTTGAATGTTTGCTCCCTAAATACAAATAAGAAAAACTAAATAACAAACACCTTCTCTGATTCTTGTTTGCGGGTATCTCAACGGTGATGCCCTATGCTATAGATGTTAATTGAAAGTGATGGTCATTTACCATGACTTGGTTCGATTTTATTGGACGAGTTTTGCCAAAAATATGCATAAAACCATGAAATATACATGGAAATACTACGACTACACTATGACTAAGAAACAACCAAATGAAATAGAATGTTAAATTATTATCGAGTTACCATACGATTCTATTTTTGCGTATTCAGTATGAATCATGATTGGTAGCCAAACAATAAATAAAATAAGGTAATAAATTTTTATATACTCGTGTATGATAATGATCGTGTTCTTGTCTCGTACGGAGTGTAAATTCTTATCGTATAATATAAGCGAATTCGTAAGTATTATGGGTAATTTGACCATAACATAATTCACGATAAGATTAAAGTAATCTTACTCCGGAGTTTGATCTGATACAGAATTTGTGGTGTCCACACTTGTTGATATTATTATATGTTAGAGTACGATCGTATCTCATGTGGTAGGCCCTTGATGGAAAAATTTATGTTCTATAATTATTTTTTCGAAAAGGAAATACTTAAAATCTTTTAGTGTTTCTAGAAAGGCTTTGGGATGTTATACGAAAGTATTAGAATAAAGACAAGTCTTTTGCAATGCCCTATGGTTCACAAATGTTGACTATTTGTAATTTCTCATTAGTTAACAATTTTTGTTATTCCAATTTAAAAAAAACTCCGTCTCCTAGTGTAATAGTACCCAGTGGGAATAGTTGCGGGGGCGAAATATGATGTTTAACTAAATTAACTGGATAACTTATATGAATATTAAATTTAGCTGGTCTATCCTTATAACTTAGGTCTGGGAATTCCGCGGAAGTGTTCTCTATAGCTTGTTTTGCGTTCTCGATAAGCAACATGTACTAGTACCTACAAGTGCTTGTGAGTATCGGCAGCGGTCTACGCTGGAGCCCTTTATATACCCTAGGAAGACTTAAAGTCCTATGAAGGCGCAAGCATATGTGGTGTGGATAGATAAGGCTTACATGCTTTTATTGGTATACAGATATTCTTGAACACGCGCTTCCAGTTACCTAGTCAGCGGGTTTCGTCAAGGGCGTACAAGAAGGAAGGTAGAAGGGAAAACGTGTTTATTGCGGTTTGTTTGTAACTATAGCATTATTGAGTGAAGGATCGCTTAACACATTCTAACAGTTATAATTTACATATCTGCCAGCAGGAGATTTGGTGTGTGGCTTTATTCATGCTGGAATCCAATTTTTTTTTTCATTCACTTTGCCAATTACGGGTACAAATATTACAAATATGCTCATAATGAATTATTACGTAATACGAGTATAATTGAAATTTCGTTTTACCATGTTCATTTCGGCATCGACTGATTGCCTCTTCAATTAAATTGTGGGGCCGATTCAATTGCGGGACTCGTAAGATTTTATTTGCCTACACATTTACTAGCGTAGTCGCTGGTTGAATGAAATAAAAAAATATTTTGCGGACGTTTTCGGGGCAATTACAGTAAAATGGTATCAATTGGCGTGGTTTGTTACGGGGATT
This sequence comes from Agathymus mariae mariae, assembly GCA_018251895.1. Lineage (NCBI taxonomy): Eukaryota > Metazoa > Arthropoda > Insecta > Lepidoptera > Hesperiidae > Agathymus > Agathymus mariae. The sequence goes on along the minus strand of DWPT01002808.1, from coordinate 2,768 downwards.
TTATTGCTCCAATAAATTCGATGAAAATGAGCGCACGGCAGCTTGCAAGGCCAAGTTACTGAGTATGTACTTTTATACGATGCGAGTCGTCCGATTTTCTGAGCCGCTAGTTCAGAGGCTTTCGCGTAAGGTGGGCTCGTGAAATTTAAAGATATGGTGTGAAGAGCGTGAAGTTGTTAATAGGTCTGATATTTGAAAAATACCTGTTTTATTTTTATTGACAATGAAATGAGATATCACCTAATTATTGTATTATGTTAATACTGTTTGTTTGTCAATATTGTTTGTAACACGCATGCAAAATTTTCAAATAATTTGGCTATTTTGACTATGACATTTAAAAAATATTATACACTAAGAATAAAGCTTATTTATATAAAGTATAATCCTGGTTCAAATTAATTTACTTAGAGCTCAGTTCTAACTTTAGAAGCTCTACGCCGTGCTTCTTTGAAATGTTTCTGGAACGAACAAAGTTCAATCCGCTTAATTAGCACGAAGTAGAGTATACTACATCTCTTGAATGAGTATACGCTTAAATACTCCTACAGTAGTTGATGAACATATTTAAAATTTTCACTGACACTAGTTTGTAATTATCTTACTCCACACACACACACACACACACAATATCGCTATATATATATATAATGTCGTGATAGTAAATGTAACATTATCTACATTCTAATAGATAAAGAATTTAAATTGATTTCATATTTATATATTATAACAAGAAAGTGCTCATTCACCAATATGTGTATACGTGGAAGGTAATCTCCGGAACTGTGGCATCTATTTGAAAAAATATTTTGCCATTTAAAATGTACATTATTCTAGATGAACATATCAGGTGTACATTTATATGTATAATAATGAATTTTTGAACCCGAACGAACTCGGGACGCACTGTTATTATTGTATAAAACTATTTATATTTTATTACTTAATACGTAATACCGATAATAAAACACACAGATACCAATAGCCGATCAATCTGTCTTGCTGCATATAATGGGTGGTGTCCATCGTTACTTATACACGTTTGAAATTGAAAATATTTTAAGAGAGATATTAATTGGGTCTTCAACGGCTTAGGAAATCCAGCAGTGTTGCGTTACCACACCAACATTGGCGTTTAGTTAGGACTCGACGATATATATTGAAACTAGTGATCGAAATTACATCATAACCACTGAATAACGATCTGTTTTCAAAAATAATTATTGACAATACCAAAGCTCTTCAGTAGCTACCAAACAATTAGTAGAAGATCGGTAGACAGACAGTAGGGACAATGGTAATGAACCGTTTTGTCTTCGCCTTTCTGTGGATGAATTTCCAAGTCTTTATATTTGAAAGATAAATAAATCCAAAAAAATTTTTGCTTCTCGGTCCATATATGTATAATTTTTAAATTATAACTTCCTTTTAACAAAATTAATACCGATCTACGATTTTTATTTCTATTGTTTTTAGTGTATCAATCTCAGAACTGCACAGCAATACCGAGTTTATTTGCTGATGTAGAAGTAATTTTAATTTTGTATTTCGTTGTTTTGAATTATCATTAGAATTTACGCAAGGTCGAATGGTTAAAATTATTACTGCATTTTGTTCCTGGGCGGATATTCTATTATCTCATAAATTTAACTTACTTCCGATTCCATTGCGAGATTATTTTCATATTAAGTATCTATTATGCGCGATTAGTCATTTGAATCGTGAACGCGCTGAATATTTTATAATACATACATAATGTCTTCGTTACGTCGTGAAAATTACTTTCCATTATCTAACCATAAAAAAAAACCATAAAAAAAATTTTATAACTAAAAAAAATCTTAACTTTAATTCTTCTAAAACTACAGTACGTTCCTAAGAAAATCTACTAAAAGGTCAGCAAATTTAAAAAACTCATAGATTTGCAAGAAATGCGAAATTTATTTATATTTTACGAATAATCGTAATTGTTTCACAAACTTTCATGAAGACTGTTAAGTTTAATTTTTAGTTTTAGGATTGAAGAATAACTGATTTCTTATGTTCCAACTTAATGCTACATAAATTTTAATATAATACATTACAATAAGTTATTTCTAAATAATTATATATATATTAGCTCTCTTTTTATGTTACATTATTATTGCAAATTTATAGTTGCGTGTGTCGTTTAGAAATTACCGATTTGAATTATTTATCTTGTTCCACCAGGTTTTCTAGTGCATGATTTTTTTTTAATTTTTCGTAAAATAAGTCATAATTAATAAGTGTACTGGAAAAATTACAAAAAGACTTCCAAAAAAAAAGGTGTCTGCTGCTCGGGAAATTCAAGGCGGGAAATGGATCTGTTCTCTAGGGATAAGAGATAAAAGTTATATTAAGAGATTAATAAATAATATTGTTTTAGGTAATAAGTACAAAATGATTGGTAAGTTGATGAAACTAAAATATATAGAGTATGAGATAAAAATTATATTTTTTTTTGCGGGTGCTCGTACTGTTGCTAACGTAAAGATTAGATCAGACGCGATACGAGGGCTTGTTACCAATTAAAAATATAAATTCGGTCAATTTTTTCTTTTTTACATCTTAATAGCCGACAAACGTGCAGACGAGCCACCTGATGGTAAGTGGTCATCGTCGCCCATGGACATCAGCAAGCCCAATGGTATCACTGATGCGTTGTCGGCTAGGAAATGAGAAGGTAAGAAAGAAAGAAAGCACTGGCTCTCAAGCCCCCAGCCGGAACACGACGAGTCGTTTGGCGG
>DWPT01002807.1:0-15490 GCA_018251895.1 Agathymus mariae mariae | reverse complement strand
AAATAAAATGATATACCTACTTAACTTTTTTCATTATATTTAACTTTATTATGTTTAATATACCCATATATAAAGAAATCGTACAACAAAACTGTCTAAAAATAATAACTTTATTAACGTAATGTACACAAGTCTTTATTGATTCTTTGTGACTAAACGAAAATCCTAAATGTATACATTTTTATGGGAAACGGAGTATTTGTTTGTGGATATGATTTATAATTCGGATCGTGCAAATATAAAACTCATTCAATTTATTATCATATAAATATTATTATGCCATGTACACAAGGCACTTAGAAAATATGTGTTTAAAATTGTGCATGTACTTACAAAATCGTCGTAAGCGTCTTTAACGGCAGTGAGAGCGAGTACTCCGATAAGTGGAATGGCAGTGGTGATGGGTGTCAACGACGAGATGGCCGGGATCAGCTGCAGCACTAACAGGCACAAGAAGTAGAAGTTGGCCAACCGTTGGAACTGCTCCAACAAGTTCAATGGCAGGAATGTTATGATAGAATACTTTGAAGTCTTGATGTAGTTGTTCTGAAATAAAAAAAATAGCTAAAGTAATTTATCTCAATATCAAGCCTTGGATAAAATTATAGCAAGGCCAGTTCGTAATGATTTAACTGATCGATTGGTTTGAGTTGACTTTAACACAAATAAGGCGAGAGTTGAGTAAAGGGTATTACAATTTAGACTTTTGTTTTGTTAAATTTTAGAAAATTTTAGCTTTATATAAAAGGCCAAAGATATTTTTCGATTGTGTTAAAATTTCACTGTGAGCTGCAGCTCAGCAGCAGAGGGCACTCTGCAAGCTTGAATGTTCCTTTTATGTTTAACTTTCACTTTATTCAGAAACGAAGAAATTTAAAATCATTGTTAAGTGTCTACCTAGTAGGGTTCGATAAGTTCATATTGTTATTGTTGAATAATCTAACAATAACAAACAGAACTGACAGCTTATAGCCTTAATGATTGGTTCACTACATATAGGGTTAGCACGTTGGTGGGATTCGTCTGGATTCACTAGAAATTTCATACGATTTCTAAACGAGTGCAAATCTCCTGACAAATAACTATTCATAAACAAAATAATAATGTAGGATGGGCGCTCATTTTCACATCTACTCACTGTTGAATGGAACAGCAAACTCAGCAACGTAAAAATTATATAGTTAGATATAAATTAATTAACAAAAATTATGATGTACAACAATTATAATACCCTGACAATTTTCAAATTACTAATGCATTTAAGTATCAGATATTTTGCTTCTTCGATCTGGCAACCCTACCAACATAAGATTCATTTGATTGCTATATAACTAATGGTATTCAGAATGCTATAACCGCGATCTAACTATTTTTACCTTGAAGAAGATTTTGCCCTATGATGACGAAGTGTGACGTGAAGTGTGCCGACAGCAGGCTAATATTACACAGACAACAATACATATTTGTTGTTCACCAGAAAATGTGGCTATCTAAGACCGATTTTGGATAGGACTATGGTCTATGGTGTATGAACATACTACTATTTAGGTACTACCTAATAGGAAATAGACTCCAAGCTGTTCTCGATCATCAAATAAAAATATGACCGATTATACAATCCAAATAATAGAATAGCTTGTGTCAATGAACTAAGTTGTTTGTCAAAAATATGTGTTTATTATTACAACGCGGTAAACCGAGCCTAGCCCAGAGAGACCTGAAATTGAGACAGAGGAATGTGATATTTTTTTTTGTAAATTTCAGTACTGTTTTCAGTACCAAACAACTACTTGTATTTACCGATATCCAATATCCAGGAATCTAGGGAGTTAGGTACCGTTAAAGTAGGACATCAAGTTAATGAGAAATATTATATGAGGAAGTAAAAAACCGTTATACCACCAGACCACTTGCTGGTCTGACACATTCCATTTCTATGAACCTAGTGGGTGAAAATTTAAAAAATGTTGCACATAGTATTTTTTTTTCTTACATTTATAGAATTCTGCTTTGGAGTTTATTTTAAAGTGCAAATTAAGAGCAATCATATAAAAATGTTACGTATATCATGTGATGAGGCTCTTCCCGAGGGAAATAAAACCATTTATTTGTAACTAACTAGTTTCCCGCTCTTTATAATAAATGAAAATAATGAGACGTGCGATAACCAAAAAAATATTAATATTAAGTATATTTTATATTACAAACTTTCTTTATCTTCAGTGGTAAGCTGTGCTTTGTCTGTTCGTCAGTTAGTCGGATCGTCGAGACGAGATTAATCCAATTGAATTTTTCATTGAACAGATCAAAGAAATTAAGTGTCACATTTTTTTATAGATATTTTCATACAAAAATATCATGGAAAATTCCGAATATTCAAAAAGTATATTTCATATAAATTATGTCCTTAGAATTACGAACATAAAAACAAATCAGCCAAATTGGTCAAAACATCAAGTGACAATCTTTCACAGGTACATACGGCAAACGACTTATATTTATATAGATTATAAAGTATACATTAAAAGGCATTAAGCAAAATGAACAAAAAAATACTGAATGTAGAAACGCAGCTATATAACCTATAAAACCTAATTGAAAGTGAGAAGTCTTTAAACTTTGAACAGGATAACTAAGATATTTGTGGATATACCCATTAAGAAGAGAGATTCAATGCGAAAGTTCCCTGCGCAGTTCTATAGGATACATCATGAGTGGAGGATTTGGACTTCAAAATGGACTAAACTTTAGCCTAAATAAATTCCATTTCCAAATTCCTTATTTATTCATTTTGCTCCTTTTCTTTTCTAAAGCAAAAGGTCTTTAAGCGCGGCTAAGGCTTATCTGAATCCTTTGAAGACGGAGTGGAAGTAAGAGAAACGTAATTCTTATTAAGAAGTTGTGACGGCTTTGGCACATATTCTCTTTGCCTAATTCTCTTCCTTCTGGTGTTTAAAAATCGATACGGGATCTTGGGACTTTGGGGACGCAAATCATATCAATTATATTCGTTTTTAAATCCAAGATGGAGGCATATGATTTTTTGCAAGGCTCAATTCTTAATAGTTAGTATTTGTCACAAACAAAGCGAAACGACAATATAAAATTAGGTATCGCATATTGATCTCCATCTCCACAATGCACAAAATTTTGCGTTCAAGTAAATAAGAAACACTAATTTGCGTGACGACATGCGAGCTGTCGGCGCTGACTGGTGGCACGCGCGCCTTCCTCGTTTGTTATTTTTTGCATTCATATCACGTCCCTGTAGATTGAACCTAAAATCAATACACACACACACACACACATATATATTTTTTCAACACGCTTTTCTTTGCCTTGATGAGGACAGATTCGATCACCTCAGTGGGGAGGAAAAAGAACTCCGAGCTCTACAGCGAGCCGCTACTAGGTTAATTGAGTACAAAGGACTTTTGTTTATTTTGAAAGCGATCGAAGTTCCTCATTCATCTTTTAATAACTTATAATACCGTAGTAGGACAATCAAGACGTGTGAGTGAATAAGACGTCAAAACTTACGGCGTAACGGAACTGCGCGTTGTACTCCCTGTTGTTCGCTTTGATTCTCCGTTCATTCTCTGCAACAACAAACGAGCCACGTTTAAACAAATAAACCATGTAAGCATCGTGAACTTTAAAACAGAAGGAAGTTATGGTGGTAGATATTTTAAGTCTTATTGTCAGTGCAAGGCTTGACGTCACTGAACACTACTAGCTAATTACACAGCTTACCGATAGAAGGGTACGGGTTCAATTTCTGGACGTAGCAGACGCTACGCAGAAATGCGTTCATTATTAGTTAGTACCTGGGAGACGGAGCGTCGCTCAGCGTATGTATTTTTTTTTTTTTGGAAAATTGTGTTTTTTGTAAAACATATTTAACAGTTACAAATCATACACCATATCATATGAATATTTCTCAATCTTATGAGCCAAATTACATTTATAAAAAAACTTGTTTTAAGTAAAATCGTATTTTTCATCTAAATATTTCGAGCCGTTTCCAAGATACGCATAATAAATATAATTCATATTTTATCATATATAAAATTGGTTATATAAATATATAAGGTTTGCAGTGTATAAACAAACATACATATAGTATATAAACATATCACCCACGACACACGGAACACCGGTGCAGGGGTGTGAATGTGTACATCGCACGTATCTCTCTCTACTCTACATTCTACACTTTACGTATGAGCTGAAGAAGCGAGTGCATACGACCTGAATGTTATTTGGCTTCGTCACTTCGCTATGAGCGTCAATTTACACGGTTTTGCTTTATTTAAGTACGTTATATATAGTGCATCGTTATTTAAGTCTGTTGTATGTAAAGGCGACTATATGGAGATAGCTCTATTATCTTTAAATAGAAAAAGGCATAATATAATAAAACTTTTTTGGAAGAAATTTTCCAAATAACAGTTTAAAATTCGTCAAATTTTGATTGTTTTGGTTCAAAGCTAATAAGTGCACAAACAGACTTTTTTTATTTTTCCGTTGTCTAAAAGGTCTATCTGCAAATGTGACAATTTTTAGTAATCCGTTCTCGCTTCGCTTTGGACATTTTCAAGGGATTAGATCCATTTCTCGAAATGTAACTATGTAACTAGAAAAATGTAACTAGATTTTGACCCATAATATAAATTTCAAATATACCAGGAATCATCTGAGTTCGTTAAATGGGTTTAATTGATATACAGACAGACAGACGATAATTTAAAAAAATGCTCTCCTCTCTTCTATGATCTACGACGATATCAAAGTCTACCTATATCAAAATAAAAAAAAACCACGTACAGATTCGGTCCGTTATAGTTTTATAATTAATATAGACCAATCCATTGTTGAAAAGACGAAACAAGTGTGAAGTACATATAAAGTATAAATAAATATATGTATGTGTGCGTGGGTTGTGCAACACACACAGGTAATAGCTGGCATAAAATAACTCGCTGAAGCAATGATTAAAGGAACTAAACGTATGCAAATCTGTGTTAAAAGCGGGATCGGGTATGTTTAGCATTAAACTAATGATCAGACGGTGTTGTTACTTTACGGCACGTGACTCGTCATGTATAGCAAGGATAAATGAGTAATCTGTTTAACGTTGGAAGTGAATGTTATGAATACACTGGAAGCGACGTGAGCCGAAACAGTGACCGATCATTCAGAGTTACTGAAACTTAACAACAAAAAATATTTTAATCTCTTTCTAAATATATCACGTAGTTTTGCCATTTTTAATACATAAAAAACATGGCATAAATATACTGCTTATGAATTAAAAAAAACCAACATTCCTCGTCTGTTACATTATCTGTCTGATCATGTTTAATTAAAGTTATTGATGATTATTTTTTCACTCAATTTATCCATTTTTTATTGAAATTGTAGATTAACATTGAATTTAACATTCATAACTTTGTTTACGGTTATGGTAGGTTGGTTTAGTTGGTTCAACTTTTAAAGTCAAAAGATACTTAGAAAATGTTGGCTAAGCCAAAAAAGCGTTGAACACTGTCGCAGGTGAGTTGTTAAAACACACACAACATTGAACATTTAGATTGGTGTGAAAATAAGTCGCTTATTAAGGAAAACAGTGTCTGAGGGAAGTTTAAAAACTGAACGAAAAAATACATGAAACGAAAATATGAAGACCATGTGTGTATATATATATATATATATATATCACACCACACTTCAAATTGCTCGAAATCGGCTTCAATTTCCTATTTATAAACGACTGAGTAGCGAATCATGTGAATCTAGGGATATCTATATCATGAGATGGGATGCGCACACACATCACAATATAGTTTTTTCATATCGATTATTATCGGTATCGTTGAAAGTTACCGATTTTCAAGCTATAGTTATTGACCTATTCGTAACACATAATAACATTTTAGATAGACGACTGATCAATTGACATTATAGATGCAAATACCAACTATAATATCTTCATTTATAATTCTTCTTAGTCTATAAGATTATGATGTATTATTATCAGTGTATGACGTAGTTATTATGGTGCCGGTCTTAAGAATGTGAACACAAAAGTCAGACACATTTTTCAAAAGTAACAATTTATTTTTGATGAATAATGTCCGGTTTGAAAGGATACGTATATTGTTATTGTCTGCCAAATAAGAAATATATTAAGACTTGACTGTGAAACGAAATCTAAAAAAATTTTTTTTTGAATAATCTATTGATACAAAAAGCGACAATAATACATCATCATAACATGCATGATATATATGCATTACAAATAACGCACACACACATATATATAAAACCACTTCAATCAAAGTTTGTGTATATATGTATATTATATAGTCTACAATATCGCTTCGAGTGAGCGTGAAGCTAAAACAGATCGCAGGGGGATGTATATTGTCGTGGAAGTGGCAAAGGGCGGAGTGTCGGCGCACGGCGGGCGCCGCGCCACGGAGACGCCGATCGATCTTTATTCTGGATTACGGTTAATAACGTTTGCTAGGTAGTTTTAGCTCTTCTTATGTTGAGCTGTAATTAGGTCTCAAGAAAGGGCGCTGGCCGTTTATAAGGCTGCCTATATTTAATCAAGTAATGTTGTATATAGTATTTCTGTTTATATTTGGCAATTAATTTAATTCGTGTTACGTCAAAGCAACCGATTCGGAGAACTATTAATTTGTTACTACATGGGTTTTTTTAAATTTCAATTATATAACGTATACCAATCGTTTAATGGCCAACATGGAATTGCGAAGGCGTGGGTGTTTTTATAAAGCCTACAGCAGTCGAAACTTGTAAATAAGTTACAATATACACGGATACGAATCAAGAATTAAACTCGGGTAATGTAGGGACTTGAGCGCCAGTGTTGTATTCGGGGTACAGACTGAATAAACTGTCAGCTTGTACATTGAATTTTAGTTGGTGAATAGTGGTAGTTGGTGAATATTCTCCATGTAGTATGAACATTATCGAATAAGCATTCTCACATATCCAAAATACATATCATTCCCACGGTAACAATATAGTCTGCTCGTGGGGTACCATAATAACCAACGGAGGGCACATTGGTGCCAAGTCTACATTGATGCCACCGGATCAGTACCACCCGGGTTACTGCCACGGTATTGTGACGGTGAGGTTGTTAGTGATACGAATAAGCATATGCGGCGGTGACAACTTCCCATCATGCGGTGCGTTTCTTTTTTCGCAACTGTTGTCTTATGTTACAAAATATTATATAATATTATTTAGGTAACCGTCTATTATATTATTTATTAATTAAGTTATTTTACCGTCTATCTGATACAATTGTGATAGCGAGCACATTAGTAAAATCGAAGTAAAAATTTATTACAGGGCATCTACTGGGTTACTTGTAATTATTTATAATATCAGCCACACGAGTAACCCTATCTATAGACCCTTATGTCCTTCACGCTTGAAACAATGATTCCCTTCATACATGTTATACAATGTCAAAGTATGTATTCCAAACCTTTACATTTTTTCATGTAAAGCAAAATAAATATAAAACTTATTTCTTTAGTAGGTTACATTGTTTTAAATATGTCGATGATGTCGAGTGATGCCCCTGGGGTTTGAAATATGACCTATCAAACCCATGATGCGCACTTGGAACCAAGTCACGCACTTTACACTTATTAAAAAGTAATAATCACTTCGCACTTCGCTTTGAAAAATATTCATCCTCTTGGTGTACAATAAAGTGTATTATATTGTAATAATAGTAATTATAACATCGTAAAGGAAAGAAACAGAATTTTTAGGTTATCCATAGTGCAACCCTGCACTAGGATAAATATTCTAAACTATGGACATTTTGAGAAACTTTAATATTCATATTAAGAAAATTATTAAGTCCGTGCAAGAAAGTATTGTACAAGAGTATCTACATCTAGAAACCTTGTAAAATATCTAAGAGAATTCAAACACAGTCCACTTTAACCCTTTTTTAATAATATATATTCAAGAAAGTTTCCGCATCAATCTGCATCTCTGGTAAATCTGGGACTAATCGATGTTTTACGACCAAATATAAAGCGTGAGTAAGCCGGGAAAAATGTGTTCAGACACCAAAAAATCATTAAATGTTCAAACAATATACTGAAGTGGGTTTAATGCGAGCTTAAACGTGTTAGCCCTTAGCTTTAAACGTTATACTTTCAATTACATTTACCTACAAATTATTATTTTTAATCGCCCCGAACACACGACTCATATCGCACTGAAAGGATCTAACCGAGCATCCGTGATAAAGCAGTCGTTAACGGTTTGCTAAATTTAGCGCCACCGTGTAAAATTATTGGTGTAATTATTATTCGGACTGACGTCCTTAGTGTTTCATTCTCATAACATTACGGCTTGTGTCACAACACAAAATTAATACCTCGAGTTAGCAACAATTTCTTTGTCACATTTCAGTTGAAGTTGGTCCTTTTTAATGTTCTTGTTGACGAAATATTCAAAAGATACTCGAACCCTTCTGGGGAGGTTAGAAATTATATGGAACCAACTACCTACTGTACCTTACAATATTACATTTTCTCTAGATTCGTCAGGGTTATATGGAATCTTATGTGAGGTCAAACAGTACAACATCTTTGACCAGCCGCGACAAGCATACCTTACAACCTACGAAGAATCAGCCAGAGGTAATCCGATATCCGGTAATCATTGTTCACAGTACCTGTCCATAATCAGTTAAGTTAATTGATTATAACAACTATTATAATCAACCATTTACATTTTAAAGCTATCCATAAGATTCGCTTATAAAGTGAATCAAAAAATCTTTCCGTATACTTTTATGCTTTTCCCCGAATTTACATTTCATACTGCACGGGTAATATAATTTTCAAGTTTATAAGTACTTAGTCTTTGAACTTTGATATTCTTATAGTTTTAGCTCTTTGTTTATAAAAGTTGATGTAAATATTTTTGACACGTTCTAAAGATTACGTCGGAACCTATACACTACGTACCCAACGAAATAACATTTTTGTTCTCCGGCGACGACGACGCAAAGTTTGTAGTAGACTGCCAAGCGGTTGGCGTGGTTTAGTTAAGCGCTATATATCGTTGCCTAATGGAATTGTGGTGTTTGGTGCAAAGATAACGTATGAGTACATGCCCCGGGCGACGGATAGCAGCCAGTGACCTCTAGTGTAGGTAGACATGTGCAGTACTTATCTGCCGATTGACATAAACGTGATGTCATCACCAACCTGCACTTGGCCAATATGGCGACCCACCTTGACCCCTCTAACTCCCTATGTCGAGGAAGCCGACTCCACCACAGTTTAATGTTAATAAACATTATGTTGTGGAGATATCAATGTCATGACAATTAAAACTTTTATACAGATTTAACAAAATATGCTGTAAAAGTTGATAAAACTACAATATGAAAATCGTTTTGAAGGTTTACCGTTAAATGAAGAAAATCCATAGCTTTTAATGAAATGAAAGCCTGGCCACATAAACTTCAATGTTATACGTCTAAAATAAAAACTAGGTTACAGTTAATCAGCCAAAAATAGAATAAATATTTAATCCAATAATCGATGTGCAGCAACAAAATTGATTATAGCCAAGTAAATTTATATGCTAGTTAATAATAAGTAATTATTAATAAATAAATAAACTACATATATTTTTGGTTTTTAATACCAATTGTATAATTAAACTCCTTTTAATTTTATAATTTGTGCATATTGATTTCAATAATCATAAAAAGACGTTGGCATCTGTTATTAGGCATGGTTATGTGATATTATTAGGTATTTACATATAAACGATTATCAAAAAAAAATTCAGAGGAGTTTTTCTCAAAATTTTAATATCATTCTTCATTTCTAAAATATCGAGCGTCAAAGTCAAAAAATCGTTTTTTTTTTGTTCACTATTTCGGCCATACCTTTTTTCGGTTTTGACTTGCTCGAATATTTTTTTTTGCACCTTACAGCTCTCGTGAACACGCGTATTTTGAGCATTTTTTGAAATCTTCACAACGCTCTGTGATATAAGGGGATCGCACATTTTCGTGAAATCAGAGCCTACACTGGAGCGAACGAAAAGACATTTTCAATGTCAAAAACAAGTTTATTTTTAAAAAGAGTTCTACCGTGGCACCAACATTGTTCATAGACATAGCTTGATAAACGCATTAATGTGCTTGGGGCCCAGCCACCGTTAACAAACGCGCTGTGTGTTTTTAGTATCAACATTTCCGTTCAGGAATTTTTTCATTTTAAAAACGAGCCACAACGATCGAATACACAAGCCGATAATGAACAATCGCAAAGGACGTCGGAAGCGGGAACATCACAAACCACGTTAAAGTTACCAAGTAAAAGCGGAAAATATTGAAAAGTCCATAAATTGAGTACAGCCCATTAGCAAACTTATTATTATCAACACCATAATGTAGTGATTCTGAATCAAATCATCAATTGTGATGAATCATGGATATCGTTTTATAATTATGGACTTTGACGTGTTATTTAATGTTAATTAACAAATTTAATGGTTTCGTCGGCTTAATTTAATGATTTCAACTCCTAATCGAACACTTGTATATTGTATAAAAAGACATGTTTACGGCTAACCTATTAAAGCTACAAACGCGTAGGTACTTGGACAATGGGTTATTTTTTGTGGCACCCACTAAGGAACGACTGTTTGATATTCCACCCCTTAGGGGGTTAAAAAGGGGTTGAAAGCTTGTTTGAAAATCCACCAAATTTGTAGCAAGCATTATGGAAACTTATATACAAATAACAAAACCTATAAGGGGCTTATATGGAAGTTTAAATTGTTTTTAATCATTAATATATTCTGTATGTTAAGCTATTATGCCAGAGCCAACGAAGAGATTAATTTTAAACTTGAATGAATTTATTCTGCCAATAAAATAGTAAATAATGTTTTGTGCTTTTTTAATGATATAAATAAATATGTTTCCGATTTATAGAACTTCGAACACAATCACCTACAACATGAAACTAGAGTAAGATAGAGAGAACAAAGCGAAGTTTATGTAAATATGAGACACAGTTATTTCAGTACGTTTACGATTTGTAACGTAATTGTTTCGCGAAGCGCAAGTAGATTAGTTAGCCGAATAAATGATATATTATACATACCAATTTTTTTACAGAAACCTTCAATTGAAGCATTAATAAGATTTGGAGAACCATTAGTCACAAGCACTCGTGAAACATTCACATTATGACAGTAATTTACAATGCGTGTACCTAATTAATTAATTAATTTAATTTCGTTTTTCGTCGCCTTTTATCTGTTGTCGTACTGATAGGTACAGCATTATAGTAAACGGAAATATGCAGATTGAAGCGAATCATTAATTAAATATACGCAATTTCATAAGAAGTTTAATTTGTTATCCATTTCAGAAGTAGTTTTTTAATCTATTGAAAAAATGTTGGATTACAGTCCTACCTTATCATAGTTTGCGCTGTAATTCTGTTTGGTAAAGTATATCTCAAAGTATAACCAAAACTAAATAAATTCAATACAAAATACAGAAACGGCAACTGCTGAGGCAAACAGCACCAAATTCATGTATGAATCACGTAAGGTACTGGCTAAGAATCCTTCTCTTTATTGCAGTATCTAATAAATATAGTACGAACAAAGATAGCGCGATTACAAGTGAGTCACAATCATTCCTGATTTCCCTGGGGCGAGAACGCATATGGGATACAGTTGAGTAAGAAATTCAACTAAAAAACTTGCGCGTACATAATAAACAAAAAGAGATCATCAACGATCATCAACACCGTCACAATTAAAAAATGTTCTATTGCTGGGCTCGGCTCTGCTCTCACAGTTTGAATGATATTTGAATAGTCATTCCGATGACCATACAATATGATCGTAATCATATTTTCGTGTTTTTGTGTCTCCAAATCATTGATCAATATTTTATTGCATTTTACGAAGCTGTCAAGGGAGTTTTGTTGGATTATTTAACTCACCAAAATCTTATACGTACAATAATAATCTTATTTTAAAAGAGATCTTGTTAACTTATATCGTTGTGGCCACACAGCACAAGGAGCGATAAAAATTTAATTGTCAGTTTTAAAATTAAACTAACATCGTGACTGAACCAAAAGCATGCTGGGGATTGTTTATTTTACATACACTAAATACATACAATAAATAAAGTTCTGTTATGTTATTTGAAAGGAAAAATGGGACGTACCAAATAGGGAAGTACCAAACCATATAACTTTATTGACCAATGAATCAAAGCATAATAATATTCTCTATTATCATGTATACATAGATACGATTAAACGTGTTATCGTTATAAAAGTAGACGTCAAACTGCGAATACGTTTGATTATTACTGAGAGTATTTTGTGCATTTCGGTTAGTATTAACGGGAAGTTGTCGAGCAAACTGAAAGGCAATGTACCAAACACGTATACAACTGAAGCCATCTATCTATCTATCAAATGAACGAGGGCGGGCGACGGCGGCGGGCGCAAGGGATCTCGGTTCGAGAGTACCAGAACACTTAGGTCTATCAATCGTATCTTTGTTCTTTTACACAAAACGAGTTCACTAAAGGAGGTTTCGATGTGTAGTGGTGCTATTCTTAGTCGAATGTTACTGTTTCGACCTGATCTGATTGATGTTACATAAACTATATATTAATTTTGTTCTCGTTTAGAATATACTATTATGTGCAACAATTTTCTAATGACGGCTATATATGAACACGAGAAGATTTAACAAAGCATACTTTAGGATTTAAATAAGTCACACGTACGGTGCTAAATGAACGCAAGCAAAACAAAACAAGCAACAACAAAGCGATCCGTCCGCACGTAGCGCGTGTAGAAAGCTTGCACGTTATATAAGAGTATTTTACACACGGTAAAGACGGCGCATTTGATGAACGAGAGCGTAAGCGCGTTCCGATGTAGACTACACAGTCTTGAACACATTAACGCCCACGGCAATCTTAGTATGTACCGAAACAGATTGGAGCAACGGGAAAATACCATAAATTATATCAGTTATTAAAAACAAACGAATATGTAAATTTCTTAAAAATATTTTCTGCACGTAATTGTTTACGGTACAAGTAAAATAAAATTAGACTTTAGTTGTCCAACACAGTTTGCAGACCGAAACATATCGATTAACGAGGCCAGAAGATATTTAATTATTTAGTATTAGCCACAGCGAAATTATCATAATGCAAATTTGTCTGTATCCCGTCTAAGTGTGTACCTTTATATGTACATCTTAACTGATAGTGCAGTGCGTAAAGTTTACCGAACAACAGAAGCTGACCTAACATATGAAAATAATTTATGTATGTAAGACATTCTCCGTTCTCACAAAACAAAGGAGTTCATAGAACCTTTGAATACGGTAATAGAGAAAAGACGTCACTGAACCTTCACATCAGCCCGGAATCTTTTATTTTTGAACCTTTCTTAGGAGAAATTCGGAACATTTGTTGGTATTTCATTTTAAAGATATAGCTCTCTAGTTTCCCAATCAAATTAACCAATCCTACTGTTTCTAGCGTTACTTAACGCGATTTCCGGAGACTGGATTTCAAAGTTAAGGAATCGATCAGTTCTATTATATTTCACTTGATTAAGTGCATCAAAAGATTATTAACGAATATCATTCGGAAAATGAGCAATTTCTTAATCTCTCCAATTTTGGACTGAAGACAATATTTTATTTTGTTCAAAAAGCTGTACAACTGGAAGTTAAACTGAAGTTATTCAGAAAAACGACGACCTTGAAAAAAATATCCCGTCATGTTACAACCAATTGGCAACTTTATATAATCATGTGTAACATGTAGCCACGTTAAAATTAATTGTGATCCATCGCTACATCATCGGCGCAACTATATTAATTTTGGTTCATTTATTATGCAGGGGTATTTATTAACAACCATTATGAAGACAATTACTATGATATTATAGTTTGAAAAAGGATCTTAATGTTTGTGTATAAAATGTATTTCGTGCAGTAGTAAAGAAGTTTGATAACGATAATGATAGGTCATATTATATAGCTTACGTAGTTACTTATGAGATAAATAGTACATTATTATCACCTAAATATTCTAGGGAAATAAATCAAAATTCGAAGGGATAATTTGGCCAAGTAAAAGATAAATCAATAATAAGAGCACGCGGGGTCATGTGCGAAGCGCGGAGCGCCGCCGCCCCGGCCGTTGACCGTGCGGGGGCGCGCCGCCTTCGACCTTGGCAATTGTGCCATCTGCTTTAAATCGTTCACGTAAGTCGATAGTCACAACTTTAAGCTTCCTAAGGCTTAACCTCGATCCACAAAAATCCATCATACTAAAAGATTGTACGTAAATAAGCAAACAATTATATTACATTTGCGATATAGCGTCGTCACGCATCGTAGTTTCCGACCGCGCTAATGGCATACAATGACGCAAACGGGAACCTAAAACATGTCGAATGAATAGTTACGTATCGACGTCGCTTCGATCGTGGACTGAGTGATACGGACCGCAAGAGACGAAGGTACGGAAGCGATGGTTATGCTTGTTGCGGCGGCGCGGTGCAGGAGGCTGATCTCGGCGCACCAGTTTGCCGAGCAGCTCGAGGAGGGAGAGGCGCAGTGGGCGCGGCGGCACGCGGGCCTCGCCCTCCGCGCCCAGCACCTCCAGCTCAACGGCCTCTGAGCGCGCGCACATCCGCGCCGTTACCGCCGCGCCATGCTGCGGGCCGCCGCGTGCGGCCACCCCGCCGGCTGTACGCACTGCTCGCACTCCGCGACGCGCTTCGAGAGCCGTGCGCGACCCGCGAGTCACACGCGCGCTTCGTCCCGTCGCGCGGCCGATACTCGTGTCGCGGCCGCACTAGCGCCATCTCAGCGGCGCGCGCATTGGCAGCCGTCGCCAATGTTCAGTGTTGCCTTCCCATCTCTATATTTACAATTGTGTGAAAAGAAACGCTTGGTTAATTTGATCTCCCAAACGAGGCTTTAGACATTGTATTATATTCGCCAGCTGCAATACTACAGTCACACCCTACATACAATGGACCACATCAACAAGGCGATCAATAGACAAGAAATAAACTATTATTGTTCACTGCAATCAGAATATAATATTCACGGAGCTTCTTATATTTTATATACTGTATCGTTAATTAAGGTTTTACATTTGAATTAATATCCAGTATTATAAGTAAAATACAATATTTTTGATAAAAATAATAGTAAAATACATTTTTTTCTTATGGAGCGTTAAGTAGAAAAATATATGAACTTGGAAACAAATGGCAGATATTTGATTAATTATTAATAATTGTTTGGATTCATCCATCCATCCATCAGCCTTTGGAGGTCCACTGCTGGACATAGGCCTCCCCTAACTTGCGCCACTCTGACCGGT
>DWPT01002806.1:0-15490 GCA_018251895.1 Agathymus mariae mariae | reverse complement strand
TGTGCCGTCATTATCACTAGTATAATGAACTATTGCCCCACTCCATCAAATGATTGTCCGCGAACATAGGCAACACCCGATTCAAGTTTTTTTACAAAATGTTTATACGATGAAGACCGGCCATGGGTAGTTTATCCGCCGGAAATTGCTTTTGGCACAACGAGAAAACATAAAACATTTCATATATATCATTGTATATTGTAGGTTTATACTGTTTTCGCAGTTTTCATGTCGTGGCAGCAGCATGACATGTGAGATTAGCTGATTGTAATCATCATTTCAAGTAATATTTGCATTATAATTCGTGATGCGAAGTTAAATAATACTGTATCTTCTTAAATTTGAATGAATAGCCTTCATTTCAATATACTCGTAACCGTTGCTTCGAATAATATCCTTCAATAAATATTTTACTGAATGTATGGTTAGCTATTTTCCAAATTCCATATGCGCGTCGATATTTCGAGATATGTATCTAAAATTGTTTCGAAGATTTGTAGATATATATTACAGCATTCGGAGTCGAGACACTTGGTCCGTGGGGCTCTGACGCTCATTATCTTTTCAAAGAAATATCAAAAAAGCTAAAAGATAAAACATTCAACCCAAGAACTGGAGTTTTCCCTTTAAGCGTATAAGCATTGCTGAGTAACGACGGAACGCGACCAGCATTTTGGGTAGTTAGTGCACAAGGATTTAGTTTTATACATTTATTTTAATTAATTTATTATTTTATTTTAATTTAACTTTATTTTTGTAAATTCGGGTTTTTATTTTCCAAGTTAAGTATTTATGCCTGTAGAACAATTAAGAAGTTAATAGCCGAGAGTTGGATTTGAAGAATTATGTTTTTTTGGGAAAATTACATTGAAGTAATTTCTAAACCAATCTCAGGGTTCAATCAATTTATTATCAAAGTAATATTTTACAAAGAGAAAGTTGTTAGACGATTGGTTTTATGGAAAACATCAAAACTGGTTTTAGACCTGAATATTAAATATTTAAAATATACGATAACATTTTTATGACAGTTAGAAATAAAAAAAAAACTTATACTGTGTGTGTGACTTTTACACAGATAATAAAATCATCATGAATATAAACATTTATTTTATATATATACTTATATAACTGGGATCAAATATTTTCATAAAAATTTTTTAGAAAAAAAAATTATGTAAATAGGCTTTGACATTTAAAACTAATTTGAATGGTAACTGGTACGGACCATAATCGAACATTTCTTTTTATCTCGGCAAATGGATATTTTCGGAATAGGCAAAAAAAATATTGAAAATTTTGGCTTAGGGGCTACAGTTATTAAAACCCATATCTAAAATAATGTGGGTGCTGTTTATAAGAGGTAGAACTTCTGAAGCAAAGCGTTAGGTTGGTTATTAACATTGTTATAATGAATCACAATACCGGTATTAGCCTAAAATATCAAGAAAGCTTGATTTACGCAACGTACGTTAATATTAACAACAATTCACAAATAATAATACCGTTTAATGTCCCGTACAGCTATATTTAACCTATATCTGGACCACAGTGTAAGTTAAGGGTCAAAGGGATAGCAGAGGCGTGTCATTGATTAATCTCTGAGCGAGGATGCATTAATTATGTCTGGGGAGCTCGAGTATGGTAATTGCATCTCAGTTTGTACTAGCACTTGGCGGGTGAGGTTTTATTAAGACATACAGCCTACACAGTGTCTACAATTAGATATATACTTCAATCTATATTGTGTTGGACCTATCAATAGTAAAGCTCCTGTGAAACAGGCAATAAAAGATAATGTTCCCATATCTTTGATGTCGCTCGT
Source organism: Agathymus mariae mariae (assembly GCA_018251895.1). NCBI lineage: Eukaryota > Metazoa > Arthropoda > Insecta > Lepidoptera > Hesperiidae > Agathymus > Agathymus mariae. Next base: position 13,665 of record DWPT01002806.1, on the reverse strand, counting down.
AACCTCATAGATTGTGTTTATTATTGCTAATCGGTAACTACATTATTAATAATAATAATTGCAATTGTACTTATATCGAATTGTGGGTTTAATGAAAGGGAAACAAAGGACGCGTCATTGATTGATTTCTGGGCGAGGATGCATTAATCACGTTTGGGGAGATCGAGTTTGCTAATCTCATCTTAGTTTGTTCTTACATACCACTACCAAGTGGTTTTGTTTATACATGCATTTAATATTTATTGTCATTAAATCACAGGAACGTAAATCCTAGAGACAATATTTCATAAAATTCTATTTAGTTTCCACTTATTTTCGATCATGTCTCGTTCAATTACATTATAAAACTATATTTAATATTTTAAAAAATTATAAAAAACGTTATCAGATATACCAGGGAGCCCCTACATTGCTTATAATCCCCTTCACTTTTATTTTACATTTGTCATATGACCTAAGCAATTTTATAAAAAAAATATTAAATTCGAACAGTAAACTTAAGTGTATAGGAATAAGATTAAAATTGAATACAAACATAAACATGTATCATGCGTAACCGATAGATGTTCGACTGTGAATTTCAACATTAGGGCTAATCAATCAAGACACTCGTTTATCAAGAACCAGGACATGAAGTTTAGTTGCTTGTGGTTTATAGTTAACATTTTGTTATCGGTAAGTAAATAGCAATGAAAAATTGTTGATAGATAATCGCCGACGTGCACGCACTAGTATTTAGTGGCTTGATGAGACATTTACATTTATATTGACAATTAAAATGTGAAGACATTAATCACTATGAAAATCATGTATTTTTTATTTTAAATCATTGCATGGAGAAAATCACAACCAGAGGATGGTATGGTATATGATGGTATGCACTTCTCTTGAAGACTCATTAGCGGAAGGGGATACAAATGCATGCAAGCTATTCCAGCGCTTCGCGGGTAGTCCGTACGGATGGGATGGTAAAAATGATTACTGCTCGTCTGACCGTCGCAGGTCATGAGTTAGGTCATGCAGTTGGTTTAGTTAAAGCGGATTTGATATGCGGTTTCATTAGGAGCATATTTAATTTTATTCTGTATTAATACAAATTAAGCCGTTCTGGGGCGGCCTAAAATACTTCTTCCAATTTGTTGTCTATTTTAATATATATTTTTTTATGTTTTATTTAAGTTTTCGTACATCAGTCATAAAATACGATGTGGCTCGGTTCTATAGTCTGCAACGTTTTTTTTCCTTCTGCAACCGAATTAGTTGAAATATTTACGGTTGAATCTACTAAGGGAGCGATACATAACAAAAATTTCATCATTCAATCACTGGCTTCTTCGAAAAGCATTATCTCTTTTATCTTATTCCACCATTTGTATCGAAGAGATTGGAATGTTTTCCTAAATGAAAAGATTGTATCTCCACTACTTTGATGGACTTACAGTATACGGATAATCTATTTATTATCTTCAGTTAAGGGTAAAAATCTTGTTTAGCTTCTACCAGGAATGCAAGTACGCAGTGATAATTAATTTGTTTTACACAAATAGTTTGGAAAAGATTATTATTACTCGAGTCGTTCAGGATTACGTAGGATTTGCGGAAGTCCTACGCTCAAATATCTAGGATACCATTTTAAATTAAGATTACTGTACTGTTTGTACACATTATATGGGACAACTTGTTCCGCGTACATTTCACACAAAAAAACTTGTTGTAAAGATAAATATTTGTCGTGATTTCCACACCGAAACAAATTCCCGTTCGATCACTACTAAACGATATTCAAAGGCAAGTTGTTTCGATAAGTCAGAAAATAAGAAAAATGAATCGCCAATTGATTTCTTTCATCAGAAGAAATCGCTCGCTGATCAGCGGGCCGAAATAACGAAATAAAATAATAAATAAATAGGGTTGTATACGTAGTAAAAATATTCCTTGTTTATTTTCTGTTGTTAATATGTTTTAAAATAGTTCTTTGAATAACCAAGGCGTTATCGTTTAGCAGCTTACAATGGTAGATGACATGGGTGGACATGTGTGGGGAGTTGATAGACTATCACTAACAAAATGTTACAATGATAAGTGTACCTAATTACCCATCGTTCGAGAGATTACCTTCCGCATACACAAATCCTTTTCTTACAATATTAGTTTAACTCAAATAGCCGCCATTATCGGAAACGAGTTGAATCCCTCAGTAACATGAAACTTAGGTTATTAAAAAGGCCATTGGGTCGGCCTACAAGGATTATAGAGCAATAAGGCAGTATAGTGTAATGTAAAGTTCCACTAAAAAGGGTTCCTACTAAGCAAATATAAATCAATTAGTGGACTTCGAGTGATGGTCTTTTCCATCAGAATTAATAAACAACTAATATTGTATTTATATAATTTATTTTTTTTGCGATAACATTATTATTTTGAAATTATGTTATCACAAATAAGGAGTCGAAATATTGAGTCTAGGATATGTATAAATTCATATAAAAACCTGTATATGTATGTACTCGTACATTTATATGATTATTTATTAATTTTACAATCCGAACTCGAGGTCGGCCTCTATAGGAGCTAAAAATTGGAAATAAAAATAGGATTGAAATGTTTATTTATAGCTATTGCAATGAAAACATTGTATCTGATTCATAGAACACTCACAACCGATTCCTAAGTAGATGAGGTACTCGTAAACACAAATAATATAACTTCTTGAGAAAAATTATGAGCAACAATTGTATCGGGCGAAGGTCTTTTTTTATTTGTGGATAATTTGTCATGAAACAAATTCCCGACATCGACGAATAGTTCATATATATAATAATATTGTAACTGATCGCTGCCTCTTCATGAAGGATATATGAGACAATCTAATATTAGGGGTCTTTATTAACGCAATAGCACCTTCCGTGTGTTCTATGCAAATGCTTGAGCACAAAACGGATATAAATAATGGCTCTTGTATAATACATATTGAGATATATATTGAGATCCCAAATGTCACGGGTAACTGGATAGAACCTAAAGCAATCGTTGTTAGAACTTGCCTTTTGTCTGTGCTTTTGTTCGCGCTAACCTAAGAAACTGCCTAACCGATTTCGTTATGGTTTTCACTAATGAATTGCAGTAAACATCACCTAATATTTAATGTTCGTTTCTTTTCAATACGTCCATAAACAACAATAGTTATATATATCTAATTCATAGGACAAGAAAACCCCAGTCCTAAAGCAATGCAGGTGCTATCTCTCAGCGTAAAGCGTAGTTTTCTGAAGCGAAGCGAAGATGGTTTACTTATTTAAAATAAATTTTTTATTGAAACATAGCCTGTCGGGTATTTTACGAGCTTGAAGTTCCTAATTTCAACAGTTTACCATAACTGCCTTTCATTGTTTCAGTTCGGAATCGTAAAGATAAATGATAGCAATATATTAATGGTCGTCTGGTCGCGGCAGCCCGTCTGATAAATGTTTAGAATTCGTTCGAGCCATTCACCGCAGGACAATAGATGCTCCGCTATATGAGCTCTTAGACCCGAAATATTTCGTACAACATGAATAAAAGTTTTCCCAATAACAACGAAGGATCGCTTCGCCTTATTCGTAACGGAATATTTTTAGATGCTGAACGAGGATAATTTTTATCGTGAAATCTTGAGTTGTCCTGTTATACAATTAAAAGTTTTGGTACGACGTTTCCGAATAACGATGAAGTAATATAGTTTATTTATTTATTGAGTTTTATTTTATTTAGTCTTTGAGTTATATTGTATTGATTGATATATTTGCGTTTGGTGTTAAATATAAAAATAAAAGAGCGTAGAAGAATAATTATTTAAATATGAATTGGGAATTAGAATTAACTACCAAACGCGCCGTACGAACGTTATATGAGAAAAAATATTAACATGGGATTTTATTAACGCAGTAGAACCCAAACAATAGTTGTTAGAAATTTTATCTGATTCTCTATTTATCTATGCGTTTGTTCACGCTAATCTCACAAACGGCTTTACCGATTTTGTTCTGGTTTTCACTCATCTATTGCAATAAGCATCATTTAATACTTAAAATTTCACCTCAATCCGTCCATAAATAAAAAAGTTATAAATTAGTGTTGTAATTTGTAATTCGAAGAACGAGAAAAACCCAGTCTTACAACAATGTGGGTGTTATTTCTGAGCGTGAAGCGTAGTTTGTTTGTCAATTAATACGTTTTAAATTCACAGAATCGAAAAAAAAAAACTTAAGAAACATAACCGATGCTACTTATGAATGCAAGGCGTAGGTTTTCTGAAGATAAACAAGGCAGGGTCATTAGTCTACACTACTTACTACACAAATCTGTTGTTCGTGTATGTCTCGAGATAACCCGAAAACTTCTTACCGATCGTAATGAAAATTGGTATGTAGTGAATACACGTGGACGGGCATATAATAAATAGGTTATATTATATGTCATTTAACCTAATTATATGTAAAGATAAAAATATTAAACTTTTAATAATCGTGTATACATAATTAATAGTCCAACTTGAACGACGTCGGAGCCGCTAGTCATGTATAATTTTGTCTAATTTATTCATTTCCATACCGTTTTAAGCTAATTACAATTACATTTGAATACGTGAAAGCAGTAGCAATAGTCAAATATAATTATAATCAAATAGCCATGTTATTTTGATTTTACTGACTTTATAAACTTCATCCTGCTAATTAATTTCAAGTCAAATGAACACGTTTTATCTTCACTTTCAGAAAATAATTAATTAATGTTTAATTATTTTTTTCATTTTCGCAGATTACTTGAAATGGTACTAAACTCTCTACTAACAGTTAATTATATTATGTCGATGGGTTTAATTTGATTCCGTTCTATCGCAGTTCACTAAATATTTTGATATCCAACGCGAATGCTAAAATGATAATTATAGTTAGTGAAACAAAATGCAAATATGAATATATATATATATATATATATATATATATATTCGCAATATTTGAATCCTTGCATAACATTTGTATTTTTTTTAATTAAAATATTAATTTAACGCGTTAGATCATCGAGAGTTAGATATTTTATTTCATTTTTACTTAAAAAAACGTTTGACTAACCTATGATCTTTAAACCTCTTTATTGTAACATGTTATTCAGAATTATTAATCTATTAAAATTATTAATTTATTGTTATTTATTGTTACATAAATAGTAAAGTAAGAGACTGTTAATAACACGAAAATTTCCGTTTTTTTATCTGATCTTATATCCCCTCCCTCCTCATTCATATTTTTATCGAGGTTAATATTCAAATGCATTACAGAATTAGGTGTTAAAGAAAAGTGTTTAGTTTAGTGTAATGATTACCTCGCATAATCTCGATATGGAGTCGTCGGTCATTTCTAGAGGATCAGTGTTGGCCGTGTGTTCGTATATAATACTATCGATAGATAGGTATACCAGTACTTCCGAGACCAGTACAAGACGGGGTGGCTTCGTACTGATAAACCTAAAAACGCTGGTAATATTGTTCAAGCCAGAATTCGCCGTAACCCTATAAAAAAAATCTGGTTGGCTCCAAGCCACCGTTTCGGACTTTTTAGTACTGAAGCCTGGCCCTTTTTTAGTCTAGATCTGAATCTCTTGGACTAAAAATTATATTTAGTATTTGAGGACATTGTCTGCTTTAAAGAACACACCGAAATTAAGTTACTTAGGAAATTTCTAGAGCGAGCAGTAATTTGATTTTCCGTGGAAACTGTGATCCATAGATTCGTAGCCAGCTTAATGGCCCGTAAGAATTGAAAGTCAAGATGACCATTTCAAATCTAATTATTTTTATATATTCCTTTGCCTTAAATAAATAAAAAAAGGACTTATAGCCAAACAAGGCTATATTTTATATACATATATATTACAAATTAACCATGGCATATTCTTTTTTAATGCCGTTTTAATGATCATAGCATATTCTACACAAAACCTAGTGAAGTGAAAGTAATTTACACTGCTTCAGAAAAGTATCGGCATCCCTGAAAAATTGGAAAACTTAGCCTTACTAAACTATGTTCGAAGTAATTTGCAGTATATCACGTTTACTTATTGAAAGAATAATAACAGATTATAAAATTGTTGCTGAAGAAGAGCTAGATAAATTACAAAAATTCCAAATTTAAATTTTCACCTCATAATAAAAAATTTAAACAAACGTCAGAAAGAAATGGATATAGAATTACATTACCGAATAAATTTGCTCGTCTTTTAACAAGTCACGTTTTCCGATCATTTGAGATTGTGTGTTTATTTAGTGGAGTGACCCTGCATGTCACCTTTGGTCCACGGGTTGAATGGAAGAGATTACATCTTTCGATTTAGAAAAAGGTCCGGTGTCGACGTTCCAAGGTGCTTAGGACGCGAGGTGTTTTCTAGAGAAATTGAATTTCGATAAAAATACCTACAAGTCTTTTTCGTAATTCTATTGTATCCAAATGTTGTTGAATAGAACATCACTAGTTTTTTCATACTGTTGTATCTGAATTGTTAGTGTACCGAATTATTATTAAAAGACGAGACTACCCACTATACCGATGTTTTGAATAAGGAATGTAGATCAATAAATTTAACAAAGTAAACATTCGCAGTTCATGAAGTTTCAAGTAATTTTATCGCTTTGGATTACAAAGGAATATACTATCGGCTCATTGTAGGGTTTACTTTTGAAATTAGAAGGTTGTCTTCTGTCAAGGCTCAATGTGCTGTTCCAGTGGGTGAGATGCTTTTAATAAAAACCTCAGTGTAAAGCATTCTTCCCATCCTGAAGCATTAAGAAAAACCGTCGAGGCAGATTAATAGATGCCGACGTGAGCGGCGAGCTGGCCCGCGATCCCTTTTTCGCGCAGGAAATGTGACTCGACGACCATGCAGCGAATAGGATAACAAACTCGCGTTAAAGGATACTCGGACGCGATGCATGCGCTTCGCCCTAGATTTACATATTACAATCTTAAGAACCGTGTAAATGCCTGAAAACGTAAAGTAAACAAATTTATGTTAAGTTAATTAATTAATTATTAATAAATTTGAAAATAATTATTTAATTAATTATTAATTCAATTATCAATAATTAGTCATTAATATTAATCTCATCACTTCCAATGTTCGTGTTGTTCCCAGCAAAATAACAGCCGAGATACTGTCCAGTAAAACGTGGATAGTTTACGTGTTGGACCCGGACGTGGTGTTTCACCCGCCTAGCAAGGCTATTCTGTTTCTAAATACATTTTTTTTAATTACTTAAATCTCTTACTGTAAAGTTATATCTCTTACTATAAAATTACTTAATAAAGACAAGGGAAGATATTCTTATTTGTAATGTAAGTAGTGAAAGAACATAAAAGTCGAAGTTATTTAAATTTTATTTACCACTGGAAGAAAATAAATTTCTTCTATCATTCCATGTTCCCAAGTACACAGTTAACGGTGATGGAGAGCTGTCTGTCCAAACGTCGTTTACTTTGATATCTTCTGGCGAATTAAACTAAACGCGAGCATTTGTCTATTTCGATTTCTGGCTTGTTATTTCTCATGATATCCACTAATATTTGAATTTTTTCGTACAAAGAAACTTTCAATTGCGAACAAAACAGCTATGTTTTTAGTGAAATTTAAAACATTAATCTGTTGGCCTGTTCTGTAAAAATGCTTGACGTCACTTTTAGCTTTTCATATTTCGCTTATGTTGATACATGACCTATGTCATTTTCATTTCGCGAGTCTCCTTTCTGCATGAAATATGTTAAGGCTGTCCACTACGGCGCTGGCGAACTGCGAGTTCATGACTTCTCACCCATTACGGATAATTTTCAGATATTTAGGTTGCAAGTTTTTCTTTCTTAACTAATTAAAACTTCGAAATATTAAAGGTACATACTCTGTACAGAAATATATTCTGAAACGGTGTCTGCCATACAAACCACAAGCTAGCCCATTTAAATGCTATTCGTATCAGTGCAGTGCGTAAAACTGAAACACACGCACCTAACGCCGGTTTGTAACCAAATAACATCACGAGATTACTGCAATCCAGGTTAAACGGTCACAGTGTGTTTCAATAAAACAAAAGATATTTTTATTTGTAAGCTTCTTTGGTGACTGGAGCCGCGGGGGCGTATGAAAGCCCCCCTCCAGACAATACGCGTATTGTTCTAATTGGAAATGCATAGTATTGTCATTGTTGATTATGTTTTAAAGTTGCAAATATTATTAATGAATTGGTAGCACTCTAATGCAGACGTCTTGTGTTTATCGTAATTGATCGACCGAGTTAAGCGATCAGTTCAGTAGTTACATAAGATTTAGGTTAATCATAACTTTTGCTAAAGAAATCTATCATAAGTATTTTGATAAAGCATAGTTTCGTTTTGGAAGGACGGGAGAGTATTTTAAGCATTGATTGATCTTATTATTGTGCCTGTAACTCGTATGATTATGCAGGTCGGTACGTGAGATCGTTGTATTTTCCGAAGTATTCAATGTTATATCATCTGTAGACACTCGTGAGTAATAAGGGCTGTTCAATATAGTCAACCTTGTTATACGAGGTACCCTCAGACGTTATACGAGGTACGTTACGGAAGGTAGACGATTTTCATATATTTTAAGTTTATTGACTATGTCAATAATTCGTTGCTAGAGTGGCATTTAATATATTTTTTTTAGGATTCGCTTGTCCGGTGAATAACCAAATTATGGGACCTTTAGATCGACATTTACGTGTTTGTTTATTTGTCTATGTGCATAGATTGATTTTAAAGCTGTTTGACCAACGTTTGTAGATTTTTTCTTTACAAATTTTATGCCTAAATTACATTTATGGTACCAAAAAATAAGCACGTTTCTAAACATACAACTAATGGAAAACTTGTTTTATTTTGATACCAGATCTACAAGTACCCGACATAAAGTTGATTGAATTGGATTGATCTAAATGTATATGTTGCTTCTAATCATATCTGAAATTCTCAAGAAGAAAAATCAGAGGATATTTGTTAAGATAAATCATATTTGACCAATGGTTGTTTAAACACTGGTAGTCCAATGAATTGAATGTCGGTCTCCCGTTTAAGAGACTCGAGTTCAAATCTTGCACGCATTTCTAATTGTTCAAATAATGTTGGTATTAAAATTCAATTATCAAGTGTTTCTTCGGTAAAGGAAAACATCGAAAGAATACCTGTATATCCGAGAATCGTTAATAATGTCCTCAAAGGTGTGTGAAGTCTAATAATCTGTATTTGGCAAGCATGCATGATTATGAACTTAATTTCTCTCATTATAATAAAATTATAAGGTTGATGGCTTGTGCATTGCAGTTATTTTTGAGAAAGAAAACACTTTCTCATTAATCTGATACTGAAGTCAATAATACTAAAGTCGGATGGCGAGACTTCGTCAGCCGAGTGACATCAGCCCCAAAAGTACATACATAATGGCCACGACCGTTCTGACAAGAACGTACCGACTGAGAAGAAGAAAAGTCAATTAACATTGATAAATATATAAAGTGGGATTTTCTCCGATCTTCTATATAAAGCAAGATGCATATAAATGGTGTAAATCAGAGAAGACATAAAGAGTTCTCCAAATATGTTGTCGTTACTCTAACGACCGATTTACTCCCAGGAGTCCTAAAGAGGGTAATAAAATGTGAAGGGAATCCCGCCTTATTACTGGGACTTGATGGGCATTACTTCTAGTTTAGCGGAAAATTAAATCAGTTACTTTTTACGTATAATCTGAAATAATAGTAAAGATATCCACAGCATCAGTTACCTACATAACTAGTAACGTCCCTTTTATCTCGGAAGATATGGATGTACCTATGTAATTAAGGACTTACAATGAACTTGGCTTGAAAGTTGACTTCAATTGACTTAAAAATAAGTTTGTCTAGTAAGAAATAAATACAATATTGATTTAAAACTATTTTATGATTTCTATGTTTTATATACTGATGATAAAATTGTAACACGGCCATTACATACTGTACATTTACTATACATTAAATATTAAAAAAAAAACTTTGATGTAGGTAGCGTTGACTATCTATAAATATGTAACATACACGCGGCTAAAACATATTTTTTTTGGTATTATTATCTGTCTGTCTCTGTATTATTAAATGCCAATAAAAACATTATGATTGATGTAATGCGTAGGTTTATCTATGCATGAAAAATTATCAATTCGGTCTTCGCTTGGTAGAAGAGTCAAATCATACTGATCAATATGAATCCATCCAGTCTTGAATACAAGAATTACCCTCCTTGCTTTACGTAAGGATGCATTACGATGCATCATCATCATCTGCTTTAGATTGACCGCGATCAATCATCTATAACCTTGTTTACTTAATGAGTATGTGGCTCATTGCAGTATCAGAGAACCATTTAACAAGCGGCAATCTTACTTTACTTTTGATCAGCTACGCGTCGGTATCAGTGGACGTCAGTGGCCAGCGGTGACCGCGTATCATTAGGTTTGTCAGAATTTGAGGTAAAACCAAACATTGGTGTTACATTTGCAACGCCGAGAGCAATGCCAATGCCTCGCCAACAAAGAAGAAAACAACGCGGTGAATCTACATCTAAATTTCACGTACTGAATACAGTCCAGACATTTTTATCAGATATTCATAATATTTACTCGTGCCTTATAAAATGTATTTATAATAAGCAGAAAAGACTATTTCCTCCTTTCACGTTAAATTTCGGAGCTCGATGAATGTAGCATATAACACTTTACTTACAAAAGAGTACGTGTATTGCGAAATAAAGCCGTAATCGTAACGTTGAAAAGATAAAGCGGTTATGTTTTCAATAAAATAAGTTGTTTTATTGGTAACATAAATTATATAAAAACGCTGCAATGTCTGTAATCTTGCAGAAAATATTGATTAATCAGTACGATTACAGTTTTTTTGTAGTGTAGTCAAGAATCTTTCAAGTGGAATCTTACCAGCTGAGATTGAAAGCATACACGTGTATCTTTACGTCTTATGAATTTTGTACATTTCACTCTCATTTTGCTCTGTTTCTTTGGATGGATATGGAAATATTAATAATATTTTAACGGTTTTTGTTACGGCTACGGTTATGAAATTATTTCGTCTTATTATTATTATTGTTATTATGGAGGCACTAAAACATTTTCTGAATATATTCGTAGTAACAGCCCAAGAATCAATTCCTGCGCAAAAGATATATCCTTTCTCTAAAAATCTTTGCCGAAGTTATTCTATAAACATCCCATGGGTAGACACGTCACGAGGGCCGGACAAAAACATTTGGACACAAACGCAAAATAAAATCCATCGAAATAGTTATATCGGATACGTAAGGCTGTACGACGAAAAAACAATCGAGATCCAAGCCTCTGATTACTCTTTAAAACATTTGGCTGACAATTTTATGAGTACAATTCAATAACAAGGAATTCGTGACTGCTGCATTGTTGGAAACACTGATCCAAAAAACATGAACCCTTTGATATGTCTCTGAGTGATATGAAAAGGAGTATCGGCATTTTATCTTTGAGACGGACGCCTTTTACAAGATCTTTCATGCCCTAAAATATTTCGGCCGCGTAGCGTATCCGCTTACATTGGTTCGTGAGGATGTTTGAAGATAAAATAGCTATTAATCTTATTTTTGTAAAGGTATTCCTTAAGTAAGGCTTTATATATTTTGATATACAATGGGTGCAAGCGCCATTCATTAATTTATTTACTACATAGCATTGATCTGTCTTACGCATTACCATTAATATGCAACGTAGTTAATAATAATAATACCTAATAATTTCTTTATTGAAAGTCACATATAACTTCCTTTAAATTGTACAAAATAATAAATAAAGACAAAATATCGATTATTAAATTACCGCAGACAATAAAAACAATAAATTCATTAAAATTGTAAACTTATAAATTATCTAAAATTGCAAATAAATTAATAAAATTAAACGAACATGCCTCACAAGCGTCCAAATGTGAATATAGTGTCGTTATTGGGTATAACTTTAGTTTCACAATTACGGATTTAACACTATATCGGTCGTATAAGTAGGCACCGGGATCCTCACATAATGAGAGAGGATACAGGCTACAGACCATCAATTAACCCAAGTAAGGATTGGCAGACTCGACACACTTTTGGTAACAGTATAAAACTCCCAGATATCCAGGTTTTCCTTAATGTTTCCCTTCACCGGAGCAATTTGGTGTGTGTGCAGGTTTCGAACACTAAGTTAATGCTTCTTTGTAAGGTAGACCTTTCCTTGCTTCCATATCAGCTTTTGTTTTTATTTTCTATTATGTGAATATGGTACCTTATATTCTTAAAGAAAATCGCAATAACATTACATTAGTCGCGCATTCGTGGCCATGTTTTAATTTATACTATTGAATATGATATTCCGTTTTTTCCGAGCCTCTCAACGAATGTACACGTCATAAAACCGAGGCTTACTTTCGCATTTTATTCGTATCCAGTTTTATTTTTCTAATAACGTCGAGTGACCCCGTGGGAGGCAGCAATAAAAGATAAAGGAAGGTAACCATTATACAGCTTTTTATACACCAGCTTTTGGCATTTTGGCTGGAACGATACTTATTTCGGAGACAGAAAACTACTCCTCAGTGTACAGGTATAAATGTTTTATTTTAATGGACGACTGGCTTATGTATTTATATATTTTTTTATGTTAATAGCCGACAAACGAGCAGACGAGCCACCTGATGGTAAGTGGCAACCGTCGCCCATGGAAATCAGCAAGACCAAAGGTATCACAGATGCGTTGTCGCCCAGGAAGTGAGAAGTAAGAATGAAAGTAAGTTGTATACAATGCTAGTGGTTATGGGCTCACACCCACACCGTTATGCCAGTTACGTAACACGCGCTCAGGACTCCGGTTGCGTTCCGTTGGAGATCCCGGAGTCCTGTGCAAAGCGTTGAAGAAGGCCAGCGGGTGGGGGGTTTGTGCGGTAAAAATCTCACATAACCCGGTGTCGCTTCCACGGCACCTTTTGAAGGCTTCATCCCCCCCACGAAAACAAAAAAATAGATATAATGTGCTTAATTATAATCTTATTGAGTTAAGTAGTTTGCATCCCTTAGATAATATAACATTCCATTTGCGATGACGAAGTTCAAAAATTTTAAATTGTATTTAGAAGACCAACGGCCACTTGACAGCTGATTAAAAGTTTACACTATTGTGGCTGGAAACTGTAACTGGATTTTTGTTTTACAATTACCAAAGATAGACATGTGTCTATCCATGAAATCGATATATGACTTCGGTTCTATCGCATACCGAGGATGGGTATCCTATAACTAAAGGTATATATAGTAGCTGGCCGTAAATAAATAACAAATGAATGACTTACGTTACTTCATACATTTCTTAATTGTTAACGAAACGTTCATTGTCTACCTACACCCACAGATTTACACATTGTAATGTACTATGTCATAGAACAAATATAAAAACATGTAACATTAGTATGATTGCTGATCGCAGCCCTATTTATTAACACTAACAATCCAACAAATTTGTAAAATTATGAAAATTATACCGCATGAACCTGCCGCTGACCACGTACGAGAATTG
>DWPT01002805.1:0-15493 GCA_018251895.1 Agathymus mariae mariae | reverse complement strand
CTGCCCCGGCCGGGAATCGAACCCGGGACCCCTCGCTCTGCAGGCAGGGTCACTACCAACTGGGCTATGGGGCCGTCTTAATTTGGGACGTTTGAATCGGGGAGGATTTCATTTTCTTCACTTTTTATTTACCATCATATGCGTATGCTTCAAATGAATATACACATAATTGGCTGATTAAATTTTAGGCCTTCGATCTATCTCATTTTGTGAGGACGAATAGTTAATATTTGTTCTTGACAAAACGCAGTTATCTTAAAATCACAGAGAGACACATCATTTTTATTTATATGCATAGATGTGCGCTGTCTCTTCGTCAATCATTCAGCTCGTAGAGAATTATTTATCAACCGAATATTTCACTGAACAGATCTTACAAACGAACATCACATTATTAAGATTTTTATACTAGCCTTTAATACACGGTTCCTTGTCAAACAAGTAATTTAGCTGGTGCGGGGTATCGTAAACTCTCCGGGCATGATTGCCGTTCGTTCTAAATTGAAATTATAGTCAACCACCGATCATTGATGATGCACATATCTAGATGACTGTAGGTGTTATGGAACCGACTGGGCTAATGTTTCGACAGTATATGTTTTTGTCATATGAGAATAATTCAGTCAAACTGGTTGAGAACTCAACTTACGTAGTTATTCCATATAAAATTTCAGCAAGAAACTAAATTTAAATTGCAATCTGCTACACTGTGTTCTGAATCCGACTGAGCTTATTCATAAAAAATCGATACCACACGAGATTGGAATAGATTACAATTACAATTCAAACCTGGATCATTCAATTATCACATTGTCGCTTCCATGTTAACATGCAAATTGGCTAATTCGAAATTTTCCTGAACCCCTGTTCCTACGTTAATAGGAAACGAAGCTTTTCCGTTATTATTCCCGTGGTCCGGTCCTATCCTATCCTTTGTTTTGTCTTTGTAGATTTGGCCCTGGTCCCTTTTAATCGACAACTTTCAGCGGCTTCTAAGTGGTGTTCCTGTTTTGTTAACGTATTGTCAATATGGGAACCATGGCCCGCTTAGATTTACATGATTTTGTAAAACAATTTTTCAGTGGTTTGTTAAAGAAGAATTTTGTTTTGTTTTATAATTATACAAACACCACAGTGAGTAAGGCTTAGATCTCCAATATAAGCAATGTTGTGCGTTTTTGGGGTGTAATAAGTCCGCTTGCTTTAATTTGTTACCATTTTTATTCACTGTTAATGGTTGTTCATAAACATCTCCTCTAGTAGATGTATCTCCTCTAGTAGTAGTATTTCTTCACCAGTTCAACCTCTATTATAGTACCTTGGGTACTTGAAGTGATTACTTAATATTTCCCTAAATATTATAACATTTAAAATGAAGTGCTTGTAGGATTCTGATTGACGATCTTCTAGCAGGAGGCTTCCTTTGAAACAATGATTAATAATAGGTAATTATGTCATTTGTAACATACATATCAATTAATATTAGCCATACAATTTTTATTGTACATACTTATTTGCTTATTTCAATATACAAACCAAATGATATTCCAAACTGCAAAGTTTTAAGTGTTTTACATACATAAAATGATGAATTATACCTGTCCCAAACATATGTGTTAATTTTCTTTTATGTATATTCAAATTAATTGAACAAAAACTCAATCAGAATTTTGTCCATTTTTAATAACAAAGGGGAGTCTTGTGAGCGATATATTTCGCCTCCAAACGCATGGTTGTCGTCAAGGAACTTTATGACCTGTATCCTCAATTTATGAGTTGAATTTTGAACGAAAACTTTAGATCCCCTTTGGGCCATATCGTGGCAGAGGTTAAATAACATTTTAAAAGAGTTGTTACGGTTTTTTCAAAGTAGTCTACTCGATTGCGGGATGCTGTATAATTTTTATTTCGTGTAATTAAACGCATGTATTCCACATTTTCGGTGCCCAATACTCTTATTAGGCAGTAGGTGCTCTTACTGACGAGGAGATTTAATAGGTTTGCACGAATAATTTTCGTCCACGTTTTTCTACTTAGGAATATGAAATTATTTTTCTGCTTAACTAAAAACTGTAAACGGCGGATACTTATATCCATAAAATTGTAATTGAAGTGTATTTAATTACCTATCTAAGTATTTTTTGCTATAACAGTTATCATATTGTACATGTGAAATTTTTTCTCGCCTTGAAATTCGAAAGAATTCCTTTATTAAAATTATAATAAACACAAACTTAACATTTAAGTCAAACAATAGATATAGAATTTCATCTATTTATTAGATAAAATAAGATCGGGAGGTCAGAGTCCTCAGATAAGACTTAATTCTTCAGTTTCACATGGGAACTGAACAAATGTGGCTTTGGCTACTTTCGAACGTACATCTCAAACTTATATATATCTTACACATTCCGTCGCAGCCCTCGCACGAGGACGACCTCTCTGATTCGCATGTGAAGTCTTAACGTTTTACATTATCTTGTTGAACGATATACCCGGACCAAGTATTAACAACTTTCATATTAATTTTGGGTTCGGAAAAGGCGTTTTTCACTGCAGCTGACAGTCCAGTTCACATTTTTATGTACCATTTATTAAAACAGCAAACCTGCGCAAAATTGTTATGACTATAATAACTCTAATAGATAAAACAGACGCGCAGACACCACAGTGTAACGAACAACTAGACATGGCTTTAATAAATTACTTACATAGAAATATAGACTCATATTTAGAAGTAAAGAGATAAAAACGTATTTTTCACGTTCAATTTTATAACCTCATTTATATGTTTATATAATTTTATATGTAGCTGTATGGTTACGATAAATTTGATTCACAAGGATTTCTCACATAAATACAAATTGTTTAAATAATAAATAGAAGTTACATGTTTTCTTCGGCCGGGTTATACTAGAATATGTATATTTTTTTCATAACATAGTGTAAAACAATCGATAAAGTAAAAAAAGCCTCAAAGACAACAATCGGTCTGAATGCTATAATCCCAAAAAAATACTGCACTTTTTCATGTGATGTTTACCAATAGATAGATTTATTTATGTCATTTTTAGTGTACTTACCTACCTACCTAGAATTTTTCTCTCTTTTACTTCTTTGACTCTTCTGACTAAACAGGTCAAAGTATTGTAACATTACAAGCTAGCACTGCCGCACTGCCATTACAACGAGTCGTACAGTCTTACCCTCAAGTTTGTGGTCCTTCTTACAGAACGTCACTTAAGTATACAATGTAACTGAACGTTTACTCGTAAATCTTCACGCTAAGCACCGGTCATATAAACACCGGCAGAACGTGTAGGGTATCCAAATACATTCTGTTTTCTTATTCAATATATCATTGGGTGAGACTAAAAAAATGCTTAAAGTAATCCGTCTTAAGGGCGTAATGCAAAGATTACGTACCGTGCGCCGTCTCAATAAATGGCTTCAGTTTGTTTCAAATTGAAGCTGTCGACTTGTTGTTGTACAAAAAGCAACAATTATTATTGAAAGGAATACGTAAAAGTGACGTAATTCATACAATCACACACACACACACACACATATATAAATAAACATGAGTGTGAAATAGACAAAATTTGAGCTGCTAAAATAAAAATTCAAGTTGTATTTTTAGTTTAATGATGTTGTGCCCTGTACATGTTGAAGTTTGGAAGCAATCATTATTTACTTTATGTAATACGAATAAGTATTAAAACTGAAATTAACAACTGTGAAGTGTATGGGAATAACAAACAGAAGTAAATGTTAATTATGATTGAATCAACATGTATAATAAAATTTATCTGATCGCTTTTTGTATATGAAGGATATATGATATAAACTATTATTAGCCTTTATTAACGCAATAGAACCCGAAACAATAGTTGTTAGACTTTTTGTCTGTTTGTCTGTGCATTTGTGCGCGCTAATCTCAGAAACGGCTTAACCGAGTTCATTATGGTTTCCACTAATGTATTGCAGTAAGCATCACTTAAAGTTCGTTTCAGTTCGTTCCGTCCATAAGTAAAATGTCATAAATTAATGTAAACCAATGCAGGTGCTATTTGCGTGTTTGCAAGAGGGCGCTTTGTTAATATTAAATAATTGTTCGAGCTAGGATTAAGGGTTAAATAAGTCTATTCAACCAACCATATAAATAAATTTTTCATATAAAAATATACTTCATCATGGTTCAGGCTGTCCTTAGTTCGTCAGACTGGATCAGTACTATCCAATATAAATAACATTTTAAAATACAACAAAATTATTTGAATCCTAATACGTCAATATAAAATATGTATCTTATATTGGTATATCACGTTCATATCTTCAAAACTGTCAGCCACATATTGATGAGTGTCCCTATAAAATATGGTGACCCTTAGCTCCGGAACGGGTGACGTCATCCATTACGCGGGCGACGGCTTGTGTGTCACCCGAGGTGTTCCATTTTGTTATTGTTTCCGTGTAAATATTAGCGATAACAAATGCAAATTCTTTTATTTTGAATACCCAACATTCGACAAACGAGCCACTTGGTAGGAAACGAATATCGCAGCCCATGGTCATCGTGCACATATCATCGACGCGTTGCTGATCAAGATGGAAGTTGTAAATCCTTTAGTTATCCGGCTATCCAGTAACGAATTCGTGTCATGTTGTTCGGTTCATTTTACATTTGATTTATGAATGCTAAGACGTGGTCTGTTTGCTCTTTTGTAGGCTCTTAACATAAAAAAGTTGTGCTCTTTTGCCAATTCCATATCAATAAAAAGATATTCAGACAACCGAAGCTACTGATAATAAAACAATTGTTAAGCTAAACTACATTGGATCCATTGCAGTAGATATCGACGAAACGCGAAATGAAATAGAAATGAAATGCAGCCGTTCGCGTTTTCCAACAAATATGGCCAATAAAATAAAATCTGATGCCGTGTTTCTGAAATTATGAGTATGGAATATTCCGTGCTGAATGCACCCGGTACCATGGACGGTGGTCGCAAATCGTTCGCATTGTTCGTGTTTGAAAATTTCATCCCGAGCTTGAACATACTCGATAGTTGGTTTGAAGATACGATAGAAATAGCTAAAATTCTATCCCGAGTTTGAACATAGTCGATAGTTGTTTGGAAGATACGATAGAAATAATACCCTTGATTTGGAGATGCGAAGCTAGTGGTACTTCGAACGTATTAAGGTTATGCAAATTAGATAAATTGTTTATCAAGGAGGAGCTGAATATTAATTAATCTTGGGTACAATTAAAATGAAATTTTCAAAGGAGCTATCTGAATTAGCGAAAATTTATATAAGTTTGGTCGTGGTAGCTGTGAAGAATTTTTATGTCCGTAATTTGATTATTAGTAACTATAAAAAAATTAAACACTCACTTTTAAACCCTGAGATTTGCCATGTCGCTAGTGGAATGGACTTTTTTACATATGATAAGTTAATGCTTGACAAAAATCCCACCTGATGGTAAGTGGTGATGAAGTCTAAGATGTTGAACGCAATAATCTATAATAGCCTATTCACTCTCCTCTTAAAGACTCCCACATCGTAAATAGCCGGGAACACCGACGCGGGCAAGTTATTCCAGCCCTTTGCAGTGCGGATTATGAATGAAGATGCAAACTGCGTCGTCCATGCAGGTGGTACGTCCACTAAGAAAGGATGAATACCTGCCGTGCATTGCGTTGTTCGATGGAGGAACAGTGATGGGGGAATTAATTCAAACAATTCCTGTACACACTCTCCATTTAGCAGTACCAGCCCAAACGTGACAACAGTACTCACATGGTCGAACCCGAGCTTTATACAGGGTTAAAAGCTGATTAGCTGTGAAGTACTGCTTCACCTTCGCAAGAACTCCTAGTTTCTTTGCAGCCGCTTTAGCCGTAGACTCGATGAATCGACCAAAGTTGAAGTTCGACGAAACTTCAACTCCCAACAATTGAAGACGGTCAGTGCATTCTAGGGATACGTTCTGAAAAGTAGGAGCCAAGGTAAACGGACTCCTCTTGGTGCTGAACAAACACGTCTGTGTTTTACGAGTATGTACAAGACTGAAACCGTATAATGTACCAATGTTTTGATATTACTCCATGTATTTTGATGAAGTTTCTTATCTGGAATTGACATTCGGTAGAAGTATTACAAAACTGGTTTAATAGCTTTATTGGTGTTAAATCACAGTTCGATGACTATATTGATGATATATATACTGAAAGATTAAACGGGAAATACGGGTTCAAACTCCGATTAAACACAAATTCATTCATAAAGTGTAGCTTGAAATTTAAAGAACACACGGTATAAAGTCTGTAACAGGACACAAACCAATCACACCGTTCGTCCGGCCGCAACAGTAACCAAATTACAAACGTCAATGGCCCCGGGATTGCTCCTTGGAGCACTCTTCGCACTTCCAATACCGCCATTCTATTTCCCGTTTGGTATGCCGGTGTTATTCGAATTCTGTATGAGTTCTTTGTGTCCTTGGGAAGTAAAGTTATTATTAACGCTGTACCTAAAGCGCAATTTGGGAATAGTATAATTATAATCGATTCGTCCCTTTACAAACATGAAAGGCTCTAGAGTAAGTTAATCTTCATATAAGTAACCTTCATATTCTGCATATTGTAACAAATCTCAGATCTTTTGAGATTTTTTCTTAAAAGACATCGAATTCAATACTATCGATGCAGACATGCATTGGCTTATGTCAGTACGGCTGTGTCGTAACCTTACCCTTAGTAACCCTAACAAGATGTCTGCAATTCTTCGCAAGTTCGTTTACTTGTCGCGAAACCGACAATCTGTAATGTAATAAAGTAGCGTAGAATACATAAAGAAAAAAAATATGGCGAAAACTAATCGGTTTCAACGTTTCTTGCAATGTTTGAGATAGCGTAAACTATGACGTGAACGGTTTAGTAATGCAGTCGATGGAGTTTAAGCATCTAGTTATATAAAGTTCAAGTAAGCTTTTGACAAACAACACTTTTTTTGAAAAAATATTTTTAAATATGATCAGAGTATTAGTTTATTCCAAGTATTTGAATTGTTCTTCGATTTGAATTGTTGTTCGATATCGGAATTTGGAAGGCGTTATCCGAACCCTATGCTGAAATTGATAGCCAGTGGTCGTTTAGAGAAGCCTTCGACTAAAGTAATGAAGCCGCACAAAGTCTTTGAAACTAAATAACATTATCCAACTAGAACTAACAAGAACGATAGCCGCTCTATTAGCTAAGTACGTAGAAACGTTTCAATAAATCAATCAATTAAATTAATAAATGTTGATACACTTTAAAGAAGGTTACCTAGACATTCGCAATACTTGATAACGAAGGTATACCTGTCTCATGAGTCTCCGCTGACTGAATACCGAGCTTAATTTAACTTACTTTTATTGCTGTATTTGGTTTTTGTTCAATAGGTATTAGAATATTTTGCATGGTATCTTCATAATCCTTAATACCCTTTGTAATCCTTAGCTTGAGTCTCTCTCTCAGTGAGAAGTTAATTTACCTTCAATACATTTAATATTCTAAAAAAGATACCTTAATGTTTTGTCAATAAAATTCGATGATCTCTTCAGCACATGTCTGCACTTTTATAACTCGACTTTAAAAAATACATTAATACAAATTAGACAGTAGATTTTTGACAGATCGATTATTACAGACAAACAATTGTAAGCAATCAAAAATTCATGATAAGCCTTATTTAACAGTCATATTAAACTCAAACATATTACTTACAAAGATTTATGATAATTTCATATTTTGACAAAAATTGTTATTGGTACTATTTTCAACACAACGTTATGTGGGCAACACTGAAAAAAAATCCTCTAGTTGAATTGCTGAGGAACGTTTTGTTCGGATCTCATCGAGTAATTAAAAAGTGTTGTAAAGTTATATTTCATATGAATACTCCAATTCATTTATGTGGTTCCGTTGGGAAACTAAGTTTTCACAATGAAGTATGAAATCGACATATTTCTTTGGTATACCAAAGTATAGAAACAAAGACAAGGCAAATCAAAACAGTAATAGATACAGTAATATGTGAAACAGATTGTGATGTCTAAATATTATATGCCGATATAGGTTAAAATAAATTTATTAGAATCATTTAAAAGAAAAAAGAAAGAAACGTCATTTTTTTTTTCAGTTTAAAAAATACAAGTTAATATTGACGGGGATGGCAGACAGAGCGATTTGTAGTAAAAACTTGATTTCACAAATAACCGCTTAAATTATTCAACTCACACATAGACGAATGTGATATAGCAAATTTTATGTATATTTTCATGGGCCCAATCCGCTCCATCAATCCCTTCATGAATTACAAGCAGAGACCCAAGACTTACAGATTAATGCTAATTAGTTGAAGCTAACGCCTATTAGATATAGGAGATCGAAGAAAATTTACAACAGTTAGAAGGCCTTTGGCCTGCTTCTTCATTTTCCTGCAACTTTAGTTTTGAAAATGAAAAAAAAAATCATGCAGCACAGCTGAATAGATCAAAACACCGTCTTTACCAACGAAACAACGGAGAATTTAATAAAACGTAATAAATACAGAACCTTATTAAGCGTTTAAAAGGCTTAACAAAGTTTTAATTAAACTGTAGGTAGAATATTGTCGTCTTGAAATATAATATAAAACAAATGGAAGTTAATGACGGCTGTAAGAGGTACTTTAGATGGTTTGATCGCATACGATAACCAATTTTGTCATTTTTTATTTTTCCTATTGAGATAAAAAAAAAGAAATATGCAAATTCCATGTCATCGAGCAGGTGAATCTCAAGTGGTCACTAAGACCAGTGATATCACCGATGTTTTATCGACCAAAAACAAACTTAGGGGACGGTTTGCGAATTGAATTTCCAACAGTATAATTAAAATACGTCAAAACACTTCATGATCGACTTCAACAGTACGGTGGCAGTTAACCAGGCAGGTAAATAACCCTGCCACCGTAGGCAAATATTGTTGAGATCGAACCGGGTGTACAGAACTCAACGACTTCTTACTAAAGTGAGCCGGTACCCTTTTGTTGTCCGCAATCAGCAGTGCATTATGAGCAGGGACAATTGAAATCTATTATTGATTTGGTTTTGTTATTACAACGTGTTTTTTAGTGATACTATCAATGTTTTTAGGCTGTGTCCTGAACAATTCAACTGATTTTTTGAAAATTATTTCAGGAAATATAATGAAAAAATATTTAAGGCGAATTACACAATTACTTTATAATATTTTTTTTGGAATAAAGGTGAATTAAAAAAAAGTATTAAAATTGTTGTAATGACACATATGCCTAGACTAATTGTTTCAACTAACAAAGTTCATATATGGTTACTCGCGTGTAATGCGGTGGTGTGGCAATTACCGAGACTTTACCATGTCGAGTAGCGTTAGGTAGGTTTAATTGTAATAGATATTAAGTAATTTAAAATGTTACTTTAATTTTATATTAAGATTACATGGTATTACCTTTATTCCAGCTGGAACTTGCTCTCGTACAGAATCAGGGGGTTTCGTTTCGAGAGACTCCATTCATGCTTGGGTTCAAGCCAACCTATTTATTGGACATGCTGCTAAATACGACGGAGGAAACAGTGCCAGGGACCAAGAGGGACAGCCCAGGAGGATTCCAGCTTAATCACGGGTATTAGTGTGCACTGGTATGGTTTAGTCGCCTATACCATTTTCTACCTAGAAACAATTGTGAAATGTTAAGTTGCAGTATTGCATACCCAGTAAGAAAGCGTTTTGCTGACTACTTTCTATATGATTTTGGCGTTCCAGGTTCGGCGGTGACCATGACGCAGTTCAGCAGCCTATTTCTTATAATTAATCATGGCTCATATATAAAAAGAGAGTTTCAGATCAAAATTAAACGAATTGGCTAAAGTATAAAGAATTTCTATTAATATTAAAAATTAGCACACCGCTGTCGCTTCGCTTCAGAAAATCTACGCCTTACGTTTAAAAATAGCACCTGCATTGTTTTATGAGTGGGTTTTTGTCGTGTGAGTTAGAAATATGTTCCTATATAACTTCTTAAATTATGGATGGATTTTAATGAAAGGGACTTAAAATGTTAAGTGATGATTAATGCAATATCCTCGTATTAGTGAAAACAATAACGAAATGAGCTAAACTGTTTCTGAGATTAGCGCGAACAAACGCACAGACAATCTTATTTTACATATTAATATCCTTCTTTTACAGAAAGCGATTGTTTAGAATTTTATTACATGTATAGATATTGTAATTTCCGCCAACCATTACTCACTAGGGGTGAATGTTTTAACTGTAGTGGTTACTCACAATTTTTCTGTTTCTAACCAGTATATACTCGTATGTCCCTGATAGTATATGTTTAAAATCATGTAATGTAAAGTTCTCTAATGTCCAGCGATACACGTGACTTTCATGTTATGATTTCACACCTGTTTCGAGTTCCAGGATCTCATCTGTCATCATCATCAGGTCTTTTCTGTGTTCGTGGGTTCTTGGTTCTGGTACTCAAACTTTGCTTTTTCCACAGTAGAGCGGTTTGAAGCCACATCAGGCAAATTAACGAGATTGCATAACTTAAGATTTATTATCATCATCACATCTTTGTAAGTCATCAGAGCCTTTGTCAAAAAACATCAACCAATAACTTTATTTCACCAGCCTGTTAACCCCGTTACATACTTCTGTGAATAATGATCATAAACATAATCATCCCTAAAAGTAGTATTAGGCTAGTTGAGGAAAACAATAGCCAAAATATATAATTAACAGCAACGAGGCAAATTGAATTAGCGAAATACATGAAGGAAGCTAACGGCTCTATTAAACCACCAAGGTGGAAAAGATTAGTGGGCTTTAGTGAATTAGGTCGGGGTTTGAGGATTATCATTAGCTATATAAGCTTAAATAAGTGCTTCCCGCGGTAAGTTATATCGCCGTATTTAGTCGCTCAGACTTTGAACTAACGTTGTACGAAGTACTTCATATTCAATTAATATTTCGTCATCCTTCATGCTCTGGAAGTAGGTTGCATGTAGCTGGAAATGCAGAATATAAATCCGATTTCTCTCCTTAGGCATGTAAGATAAATTTGAAAATAGAACAAAGCTTCTTAACCGGTATTTAGGTCAATTTCTTTGGCATGTATCAACATGTGCACGTTGCTTAGTAATCTACCTGTATACTAGTAGCCGGTGTTACGTGGCACTGAAAACTGATGCACAAAGCTAAATGGTGATAAGGAACGTTCGTTCTAATAAATCTTTTTTTAACTTTGCTTTGTCGTATTTAAAATGTGAAATTAAGTGTTCAACTCGAGTAAAATGATCAATTCCACTTTCGAACTATAAGCAATCATAACTTTGCTTCTCGCGTGCACCTTAATGTCAGGGGTGTAAATAATTAATTACAGGACAGATTGAATTGAACTCAAGATCGGATCCAATACATGATACACGAAGATCATCCAAAAATACTTATTTTTGGTCACTCAGCGAATACAGATTTTTATAGTCGAGTTGAATGGTGAAACAAGAATAGGGGCCTGCGATTGTCATTTTTGTATAAAATATATCATATAAAATACCGAGAGGCTGGATATTTTCCGCCTGAGCACGTGGTTTTGCAGATTGTACTGCGAAATATGGGTCACCAATAAGCCTCTGCTCAGTTCTCCATCGAATCACCAACCCAAATATAACAGCAGCAATTCATATGGCCAACGCCTACGCTGTATGCAAGATTTAAACCCAACTTGTTACGGATTACCAAAGCAAGCTTCCTTGTAGCTGTTTTAGATTGACTGCATTAATTGTTTACCTAAGATTTTCTATTTTTTGAGCTTTGCATTCCATCTTTAACCATTGAGGAATGCACTCGACATGTATTTTCAACTATAACAATTGTTCGATTGGTCATAGTTTTTTTTTGCCCATTACCTTGTCAATCGTGTGTTTTACTAATACAAGATTTATATTCTTTGTAATATATCCGACAAAAAGTTGAACACCGCTTGTGTGGCGGCTGCGTCAGGGCTCATAAAGCCAAATAAAAATACCGCCAACGTCATGAAAAAAATAGTATGAGAATTTTGATGACGTATGGGAGATATTTTTTTCCATTTTTGTAACATTTCGATACAACTTTTTCTTATCTGTAATGCATTTGTTATTCATAAAAATATACTACATCTTTATGTATACAAATCAAGTACTTAACCCAAGAACATCGGCTCGTGTAGAATAGATCATAGAACAAAGTAGCCATACATCGAAACATTATAATGTGACAGTGTTGAGTAACCAAACAAAAACTAACCGAAAACCTTCTTAACGCAATTCATTGAATATACCACATTTTATTTAAGGAAATAATAATAATGAATCAATAAAAAGAAAATTGCCGATTTTTTCGAATTTCTTCGACTAGACAACGTCGAAAATCAAGATCGTAAAGAAAGTACTTCTATTGAGTACAAATACTATATTACTATAATTATAATAAATAAATGTTTCCTAATCACACGTAGGACTAAAGTTGGAAATGATGTATTCGTTTCAAAACTTACTTGTCGATCGGCCAATAGTTCCAACAGTAAAAACACCTGCAATTTTAAACACTCAAAACGAATCAAATCATATGTATGTATATGTAATTGAGGACTACTTCCAGAAATTAAGTATGCATCAAAAATTTAATACTTCATCATGCATTTGAACTTCTTAGTTGATCATTATAAGAGACTGGAGTGGAAAATTGTAGCGTAAGTTTTCCGGAAAACTCTCGTGGTTCGGCCCAGCGTGCGATACGTAGGGCGGGCGGGTTTGAACTGAAGCCTGCAGCCTGCAACTGTTGCACTAAAATAAATGGCTTGTTTACTTTCAGAGAATTGAGAATGCATGATCACATAATGGAAAAATGTTTAACGGGCTAACAATAACGGAATAAGTCCACGAGTTTCCATATAATGTTCGATGTCTCCACTATTGCATTGTCGAAAGATTTCTACTAAGCAAATTATTATAATGTATAATCGTTTGTACCTGTGTTACCTCTCACGCCTCGCACAAGGATACCTAAAATTGTCAGTACTTGTAGTGTGAATTCATAAGCAAACGAGAGCAAAATTCACCACAAAAATGTCAATCTCGGCTGTAAATCGAACCTGGGACCTCTTGCTCGGCAGGCATGTTCATCAGCACATCCAACTGGGCTACAGGATCGTCAAATATTTTGTTGAAACAAAAGATCGATTGAGTTACACAAAGTTGGACGGGTCGAGAATGGATGATAGCCAATGGACAACATTTTATAACCTCTCTTATCTGCTTTTGAGTGGAAGTTATAATACTATATACTTTATTAGAGACATTAAAACTTCAACATTCGAATTAGCCAGCAGTCGATACAGCAATAATAATATTGTACATAGTATCAAAACACACATATACGTGTGTATTATATATGTGATACAATACACACGTATATATGTTGAGTATGGTTTAGGTAACATAGTTTTACTATTTTAAGGAGACAATTTCATTAAATCTTCAAAAGACCCGACCTCGCTGGAGGAAGTTTCAGGGTTATGTAAGATTCCTACTCTCTAAAACCCCTTCAGCAGTCATTCAGTGCTTATAGGAAGGCTCTGAGATCTCAAATGGGACACCAGTGCTTCTCCTGCATTTCTTCTTCTTTGTAACGTAATTCCGAGGGACCCTGAGAACCTCTCCTTTTTACCTAATTAACAAGGCTTGTAACAATGTCACAATTCTCCTGAAAGAAGAGGTCCCGTATGCCTTCTCTTGGGACTGTTGACGGATTGGTTCGGGGCTATCCTGATCTCGTTTGGCGATAGCGGAGATCTATTACGCTGCTCCAGTGTAGGTCGGTGGTCAATTTAAATGTCGGAAGTTATTACTCGCTCGGAAGCCTTCGACATGCCAAGATGACGATAATAACCGGATCTGATAGTTAAACATCGCCTCTATGAATTGCTTACTTGTGTCAAATATTGATCTGGCTCCAGGTGACAAATTACCGACCACGGTTTAGTTTCAAATGTTGTTTTGTTAAACGACTTAATTTAGTAGGACTAACGTTTGTTCTCGCGCAAAAAATGTGATTCTGGAAGCAACGCTGCAAACCATACGTGGCTCATTTTCATGTACGAAATTCCTCTTACAGTTAGAATTAAAAATTAGTTCCCCCACGATGGCCACCCCCATTCTGGGTTGGTAGTTTTCAGGCATATTCAGAATATTAAGAAGAACTTTTAGTGAACGAGTACGGAAAACAAATCATCTTTAGCAGACAGTATTTGGCATCATAGTCATATAATTTTAAAAATTCGTATGAAAGACATAAAGTTAAACTTCGAAGCCACTAGTGCTTCATTTATAAATACTTGGGATATTCCCAAACTACATGGAAAAAATCAAAATTACTAGACGGTGTATATATTCCCCTGCCGACAATTGAGAACTTTATTCTTAACAACCTTAACTGCAAATGCATTTATAAAATCATTTTCCAACCTCATCATCCATTAAATATGGAAGGAATACTCTTCCGGCTGATTCGTAAAGTATTTTGTCATCGGCTTAGAGCCGCGAATTTTTAAAAGCCAACTTGGAGAAGCTCATAAATCGATAGCATTTGTTACCGCTATCTTAATTTGGTAATTTTTCCACCGGCTAACGGATGGGCGACGTTCAATCGTGCTGAGCGTTAGTGTAAATTACCCTAAAAATTTGTGTTATTTTACGTCCTGTTGTGAGTTGAAGGAAAAAAGAAATGGAACGCCAGAAAAGATAGAAATATAAAATATTTTTCGTGGGTTTTAAAGGAAAAATGTTAAGTTTATTCCAAATTATTATTTTAGAAATGATTGTTTATCGGAAGTTAAACCTAAAATTTGTCAAAAATTATCCAATTTCTCTGTAAAAATTAAAGTAATTCTCAAATTTATATTTGGTTTAAATCCATAATATTAATGATTCCTAACAATTATTAATATTTAGAATATATTAAAATACGTTTGAAAAACTGATTTTATATAAACTTTCTTTGTTTCAAACTGATTCATTTACCCCAAACCTAATGGAGTTTGGGTTAATTGTCTAAACGAAATGTTTAAAGTAAAATTAGTTCTAAAATCTATTGAAAGTATCCTTTAACTCATAGGGTTGTCGAGTTATGTTCATATTTACTTTGTTTATAATATTTTACGTATATGTATGTATGCATGGTTATATTAATGTACGTAAGTATAATTTTATATTTGTCATTGATTGTACACCTACCTCGCATTTTTTCCGGATTGGCTTGTAGAGAATAGGCATAGGCATTAGGTTCACACTTTGTGTCCTTTAGTATAAGGCGAATGCAATGAAGAATAAATGAATAAAATTTAAACTTGAGAATCCGAAAGAGAACAATTG